>JAEANM010009362.1:0-16417 GCA_017656035.1 Myanophis thanlyinensis
ATGATTTTATATTGGTTTTTAAATTTTGCTATGTATTTTGTCTTTTTATCTGCTGTGAACCGCCCCGAGTCCTCAGGAAGATGGGGCGGTATATAAATATGAATAATAAATAAATAAATTTAGAAGTCGGACGGCCCATGGATAGAAGCTATTTTTCAGCCTATTTGTCCTGCTGGTTATGCTTCAGTATCTCTTGCCTGATGGTCAAAGTATGAAGAAGTGCTGTCCCGGGTGAGTCATCCCTTAGGATTTGTTGAGACAGCAGGATCTGGTTATTTCCTCCAGTGGGGTTACGGGACAGCGCATGATTTTTTTGTGCTGTGCTCATCACCCTCTGTAGTCCCTTCCATGACACAGTATGTGAGGTCACTTTCCATTGTTGACCGGTAGAAGGAAGTCATTAAAGTACATGGCTAAAAATATGAACCTATTTCCAGAGAAAAATGGCAGATTACAGGAACCATTAGCACTATTCAGGATGGTGGACAGAAACCTTGAAGTGCCTCAACTCTCTCTAAAAGGAGGCAAATGACCAGCTGCCTGCAAGGAATATAAATCCTTCCATTCCCCACCATCCAGTGCGAAGCTGAAGAAGCTTCTTGGATGAGAAGCGAAACGTCCTCAAAGAAAAACAACAAGAAAAGTCCAGTTGCCTCCAGGGTGGTTGGGAGGGAGGGGGAGGGGCAAGCACCTTTGGGACAACCGTGACTTGGATGACCGAGAATCTCCATAGAGAACAAGAGGGGACTTCCTGTTCTTGGGCTCGTCCCTTCCGGCGCGCGAAGCGTTACCGCGCTTAACGTCTCCCGCCGCCGGCTCACCGCCTTTGACGTCGTCTCTCAGGCGCGCCCCTTCCGCCAGGCAGCTCGGCCAATCGGGGCTCCCGCCGGAAGGGCCTCGCGCCGTCTTGGCGAAAGGGAGAAACGCATCGTGCGCGGTCGGTCGGTCGGTCAGTCAGTCGTCCGGCGGGAGGGCAGGCAAGCTGGCCGGCACCATGAACAGCGGCCTGGGCGGGATGACGGCGGAGCAGCTCTTGCAGCAGAGGCTTCTCCGGAGCCGCCTGCGAAGCGCGCAGCACTCGAGCCTGGCCGTGGGAGGCCCGATCCCTCCGCCGCTGCTTCAGCAGCCCGGCCCGCCATGCTTGCTCTCTCCTCCTTCGCCGCCCGACTCGCCCCCGCCCGGCACGACGCCCGCCGAGATCCCGGCCGGGCCGCGTTACCCGAGCGAGACCTGGTGCTCCTTGTGCCGCGTCTACTGCCCGGATCCGGTGTGCCTTCCCTGCGGGCACAACTTCTGCACCGCCTGCATCGGGCAGCGCCTGGGCGAGCCCAAGATCAACATCTCCTGCCTGGAATGCGGCGCCAGCGCCCGCAAGAGGAACCTGCGGCCCATCAAGCCGCCGCCGCTGCTGGCCAACCTGGTGGTGGAGAGGCCCAAGCGGCAGAGGCTCGATTCCTTCACCGGAGCGGCGGCGGCCTCGGTAGCCACATTAGTCGCTCCGGCCAGCCCAGCGGTGGCACCGGCACCAGCACCGGCAGTAGTAGCGCCGCCGCTGGCGGTGCTGACGGCCCCGACGATCCTCCCTCCGGCGCCCGTGGTCTCGACGCCCGCCACCCCGCCGCCTCCGTCCCCAACGCCGCCGCCGCGGCCGGCCACTCCTCCGCTGCTCCCTCTGGTGACGTCCCCGGCCGCCCCCTCCACGCCGCCCCCGGCCCCTCTGCCCGCGGCCTCCCCGACCGGGAAAAGGGCGCCCTCGGCCCTCGGAGGGCCAGGAGACGGGAGCGGGGAGAGGCTGTGCGAGATCCACCAGGACGTGCTGCAGTTCTTCTGCGAGGAGGACCAGACGCCCATCTGCGCGCACTGCGACCGGTCCCAGGAACACCGCGCTCACACCATCTTCCACGTCGAGAGGGCAGCCCGGGATTATAGGGTAAGGAGGAGCCAGGGGGCCCCTCCGTCTCCAAAGGCCCCCACCCCACCCCACCCCACCCGGGTTTTCTCCCCTTTTTAAAAAAATAATTTGTTACGTTTTTGCTGTGGAAAATTTACATATCGGGAATGCCAGGGGGAAATGGAGTCTGTTAAAATTCTGGTTTCAAGTTTAGGATACCTTTTCCCCAAATAGTTATCATTTAATAGAGAGCTGCTGTTTGGAATGGACAAGGCTGCTTACAAAAACATAATGTTAAAGTAAAACAGTTTAAAAGACAAAATGAAATAAGGCAACCTGGACTGAAAACAACATGAAAATACCATTGCAGGCACAGACATACATACAAACATACACACACAAACGTACGCGCGCAGATACACACACAGAGTGGTATTTTCAGTTTACACGCACGCACGCACGCATATGCCTATGCCAACCCTAGGCCTAGGACCAAAACCAGATTTTAAGGGCTTTTTTTAGAGCACCAGGTTGTATCTTTGGGGAGTGCTGTTTAAAATAGGTATGGGCCATGATAGAACGCACACTTCCTAGGTGCCACATCATGACAACATTTAATAGAAGGTACCAGGTAATGCTCAACCCAAAGGTACCATTCAACCAGCCAGAAACAATGGAAGGAGAATGGTCCCTCAGGGAACCAGGTTCTATGCCACAAAGGGTTTTAAAAATAAGAACTAGCACCTTGAATTGTGTTCAAAAGCCAACTGGCAGTACTGTTTTGTACAATTCAATTGCCTATCAAGCTACCAATGTTTATTTAGTGTTCCCTAGCACCTAAAGCTAAAATATATATAGCTCATATACATAAGGCCCCATTACTGTTCACAGCACTGTGTTTTGAACCAGTTATATTTTCTGGTTGGTCTTCAGGGGCTTCTCTTTCTAGAGCACATTGTACTAGTCCAAATTTGAAGTGACTGGTTTGAATGAATTGTAAATTGATAAAATGGTTGCTTAAGTGTTAATTTGACTGAGCTATCTGCTGTATTGACAGCAGAGTTATGAATATGGGTACCCAGCAATCTCAGAAGTGCTAAGCATATGTTTGTGCAATGATCTAGAAGGCATGACACTACAAATAGTCCTCAATTTGTAACCACAATTGAGTCCAAAATTTCTGTTGCTAAGCAAGACAGTGGTTAAGTGAATTTTGTCCCATTTTTTGACCTTTCTTGGCACAGTTGTTAAGTGAATTACTGCAGTTGTTAAATTAGTATGGTTGTTAAATAGATCTGGTTTCCCCTTTGGTTTTGCTTGCAAAAGGTGATCGCGTGACCATGGTGTGTGTGTGCTGCAAGAGTAAGTCTGAAAAATGATCATGAGTCACTTTTTTCAATGCCACTAACTTTGAACAGTCACTAAATGAATATTTGTAAGTTGAGGGCTATTTATCTTTTTTTTTTGACTTGCTTATTTATGTTCATCAAAGCATCTACCTTTGGGGTCAAGTAAAATAGCAGCAATTGCTCATCAAGCTACCAGTGTTTCTTTAGCATTCACTTTTTAAAGCACCTAAAGCTAAAAATATATACAGTATAACACATATACTATATAGTTTACTATATGGAATGCACACATCTTAAAACAATCATACTTCTGTTTGTAGCTTAATCTCATGTATTTATTGATAGAGTTTAGCATTTACTATATTTTCCTGTTTCTTTGACAAGACCGGGTTCAGAAGAGAAATGTTTGATTTATTTATTTATGCTTGGCTACATTATGTTCTTACAATTTAGAAGCATCTGATTGACTATCTGATCATGAAAAGCCAAAGTAGCATAGAGCCTAGTACTTAGTTGAAAGACTGTCTGAGGATCCCAGAACTCTACACTAGGTTTTGAAAGAGTTTTTTTTAATTACTTTTGCTTCACAAATCCATGCAAACATTTCAAAACTCAACTATCACCAAACATTAGACTCTAGAAGAACATTTGCACTAGGGTCTTCTCTATTTTTAGCTCTAATGAAATAAAATCTGCAGGCGAATGGAGCATTGTGATCTCTGGTGTCCAATATCAAGGTTTTGTGTATTATATTAGTTCGGCGATCTATGGGACTATGGGGTTGGGTACAGATACAATCAGTGCCCAAGACTCTTGAATTTTGTTTTAAGAAGCAAGAGTTAGCTTTATGGCTGTCACCAGTTATGAAGCCCAAAAAACCCAAGAGCATTCAAACTAGTGGGAATGAAAAGACTTTAGTATTTGTATACCTATCTCTTTTGGATAGGCCCGTGATGGCGAACCTATGGCATGGGTGCCACAGGTGGCATGCAGAGCCATCTTGCTGGGCATACAAGCTGTCAGCCAACTTAACCTCCAGCTGAGCATGCACATGCAATTGCGCATGCATGCATGCGCAATTGCAGAGAACCAGTTGGTCTTTGGGCCTCCGCTGTGCATGAGCGTGATTGCAGCAGGAAATCCAACTGATCTTTGGAGCTCTCCTGCGCATGCACACATGATTGCTCGTGTGTGAGTGCCTGCACGCAGCGTGCCTGCATTGCACATGCAAAAGCTGCATGGATGCGCAGATGATACAGTTGCACATGCAGTGCACATGAAGGAGCCGCATGCAAGTGCGGATGGCATGTGCAAAGCATGTACTTTTCGGCACTCAGTAAATACAAAGGTTCGCCACCACTGGGATAGGCATTACGGCAGTGTAGTGGATCAGAAATATTGGCCCAACAACATTCTAAGCTATATTGCAATTATCCACTATAGTATTTCTCAGCGTTTTTATTCTGAAGGATCCATGAAATAATGTTTAAGTCTCAGGGTTTCCCTACATACAAATTATCATGTGTCACCCAAGAGTCTCTCTGGGAGGGAGATAGCAGTTTCTAAATTTGACATATAAATAAAATAAATACCTACAGCTAGCATTGTGTGGCATTCAAAGTCAATCACTACCTCTTGCTGAAGCCCTAGCAACTTCTCAGGACCCCAGCTGAGAAAGGTTAACCTAGTTTGTATGCAGTCCTACCCAGTTTTGTTCATTACCGGGTTAGTATGTTGTGCGAACTAGCCAATTGAGGTAAAGTAGTTAACCAAACATTAGCATATTATGTGAACGCAGGCTGCCTGTGCTGTGATTTCCAAGTAATTTCTTACTGCCTCTAATCTTCTCCCCCCTATCTCAAGCCATTTTTATTTATTCAGGAGCGAGTTCAGGCACAATTAGAAACTCTGAAGCAGGAAAAGAATAATCTGTGGAGTCAGAAGCTGACAGGCGAGAAGAAAATCCAAGAATACACGGTAGGTACCATTACATATCATGAGCAGAGAAGTAGGGCTTGAATTTCTGGATTTCTCCTCCCCTTCCCTTCTCAAAAATTCTCCTTGTTGTGTTTTGATTCTCCCTTTCTTCAAAGTGTTCTATGGCCATTTCTTCTGTGTCTGCACTGTCTCTTATGCAACATCTACAAGAAGTCCTCAGTTGGGACCAGAATTTCCTTGCTAAGCAAGCAGTTGTTAAGTGAGTTGTGCCTGATTTTATGTCCTAGTTCGCCATGGTTGTTGAGCGAATCACTGCAGTTGTTAAGTGAAACACACGATCATTAAGTTAATCCCTCTTTCCCTATTTTAACCTTGCTTGTTGGAAGCTGGCTAGGAAAGTTGCGAATGGTGATCCCATGAATCCAGGATGCTGTGTAGCACAATCAGCTTTACATTGTGTGTCCTTCAACCTGTAATGATGATCTGCTTATACTCCGCATTGGGATGGTTCACTCCCTTCTCAACCCACCTCTGGTCCTCACAGGAAAAGGTCCAAACGGAAAGGAAGGACATCGTCACTGAATTTGAACAGCTGCATCAGTTCCTGAAAGAACAGGAGGAATGCCTGCTGACCCAGCTGGAAGAGCTAGATAAAGACATAGAGATGCAGAAAGACGACATGATGACCAAAATGTCGGAAGAACTTTCCCGTCTTGGTGATGTCATCACTGAGATGGAGGTGAAGTGCAAGCAACCGGCGAGTGAATTTTTGCAGGTGAGACTTTGCGATCACAAAGGTCTCTCTTTCTGGCTTGGAGGTGACCTTACCAATGAGTCGGAGGCCCTGGCACTGGGCTCCCAAGGTTTTGGATGTGAGGTTTGTGAATTCCTGGCCCTTAGATACGGTTGGTCAAAGATGAACTTGGATGTGATCCTTACTGGAACCAGAACAAGGGTTCAACTATTTATTTATTATGGGGGAAAATAAAATAATCTACAGATTGGCAACAGTGGGGTGCAGGCCATAGACGGGTAACGTGGGCTTCTCTGAAAAGTGTTCCCCCTTCCCTTTCTACTCTGCGCAGGTGCTGGCATCGGCCTTTGTGGTTGATGCGGCTGTTTTTGTGATGAAGCCCAGATTAATTCAATGCTGTGGGTGGGAGTATTTTCCACCCTTGGCAGAGTGTTGACCTTTCATGGGAAGACGAAGGGGGACCTTACTAGTCTGGTCCGTGCTCTCGTGGAGTGGTGCCCTTGGACTTCTACAAGGGAGAGCTGGAGCTCCGGAGCTCCTCCCATTGCGGAATGCTATGACATCATAGCATTCTGCTGTTGGCAGATGTACTTCCAGGTCCTTCAGCCTGACCTGAAGGCTGTTGAGAAGCTGGCCTGGATGACCCCATTCCTTCAGGTTCATGTCGGGACCCATCGGGTATGGCTGCCATGCAGACCTCTAGTACGTACTGTCCTGTTAATATGGGTTGTTCTCAAGGGTGATTGGGTTCCCGGGCTGCAGCCGCTGCAGTGACGGGATGGGATTCGATGTTGCTCCTGACATTTGGCCCATGGACGAGTTGCATGCCTCCAAAGAGACACGGGCGGAAGGGAGGGGAGGGGAGAGGGAAATAACCTGGGCACATAGCGAACAAGTGGGGTTTCCTTTTTGTGGAGAAGAACGAGAGGGTGTTGTGCCATATGTGTGCCTGCAAAAAAGCCTGCATTTTCTGGGATCTCCTTAGGGTCTTCCTGTGGTCCACTCCGTGGCGAACATCATATGTAGCTATTCCAAGGATGTGAGGCTGGTTTATATTAAAAAAAATCGAGCAGCACCTCCTGCGCACTTGATCTCTTGGCACAGAATCCTTTTTTTTTTAATTATTTTGCAACCAGCTTTCTGATCACAAGCAACAAGGACAAGATTTTTAGGTAACCTGTGACGTGCAGAGAATCTCTCTGAGGCACAACGGGTGATGGTGAAGAGGCACCGTGATCCTGGGACGCGGGGCATTGCGGGGGAGGGGAGGCCTTTGGGAGTCCTTCCTACTGGGCCTGGGCTTGTCAAAGCAAGGCACGGTTTGCCTCGGTTGGGCTGAGATAAGTCACTGCCCTCCTCTCCATTAGGTGTGCCTACCCCGACAGCCCACTTAGAGGTCGTGTGGGTGGTAAAGCCAGGCGTAGCTGGTGGGCAGGCCTTGGAGGGGGCCGCAGAGCCAGCCTGCTCACTGGCAGCAAGGGTGGGCGGACAGTTCGGGGAGGAGAAGGCTGCTGTAAAGAATTAGGGCAGCCCTTCTCCTCAGAGAACCAGTTACAGCACCAGGGAGAGCAACGTGGCCTGAAGGCTCCCGTGTGTAACCGGAGCATCCCCCCACCTCTTGTCTTGAAGCAAACATCCGATGTTCCACCTCAGGGATCACAGGTAAGAGCCTGAGGGTGACTACCGGGTGGGGGGGCAGGCTACTTCCCCCTGCCTTGTAAGCACCAGAGGCTAGAACAAAAGCTTCCACCTCTCATGCCTTGGACAGCGCTCACAGAGTCCCTCCTCCGCAGCCCGAGACCCCGGGTGCTTGAGGCATGCTCCCCATTAGCCAGCGATAGACTGCAGGGGTAGAGCATTGTGAGGCTCAATGCCTTTTCTTTTCTTTTTTTTTCTTTTTCTCTTCTAGGACATTAAAAAAAACATGGCCAGGTACGTATGGTTCTCCTCCCCCTCCTCCCACCCCCCCTTCTCTGCAGGGTCTTCCATTCTAAAGCACCGCCCTTGGGTTTCCAGACCAGTGTTTCTCAACCGTGGCGACTTTAAGACGTTTGGACTTCAATTCCCAGAATTCCCCAGCCAGCTAAGCTCCCCAGATTCCCAACAAAGCTGGCTGGGGGAATTCTGGTAGTTGAAGTCCAAACATCTTAAAGTTGCCAAGGTTGAGAAACACTGGTCTAGACGAAGGTCACGCTCAAGGCTCTTATATTCTCTGCTAAAATCAGGGCGGCAATCGAGGTGCTTTCGGAGGGAGGTCACGTCAGTGGGACTAGCTCTAATCTTACAGGAAAAGTGGACGCAAGGGCTTAGCTGCCATAAAGAGGGGGAAAAAATGGCGATTGTGACAAAGCAAGAAGAATTATTTTTAGAATAGTGGAGCTGCCACACTAATTAACAGAGAACATAAATGCATTATTAATTTTCCAGGGTACATCTATTGTCAAAATAGATGTTGGAGTTTTGCATTAAAAAAAACCCTACATCCAGTAGTTTCTGTTATACTGGTGTCATTTGCCAGCACTCAAATATCTGCCATCTGAAGCAGTTACATCGCCTTGCAGGCTTGAAGTAGGAGTTAGCATTTCTGGAGCAAGAAAGGCAAACATATATATAAAAAAGTGAGATGCTAGAATCTGTTATGCATTAGTGCTTCATTCCTTGGATTAGGATAGTAGTAGGATAGTGTTCTTCTCAGTGTAGGTCCTTAGGAAATGCATAAGAAATAAGCAGAACGTGACAAAAATGGAACTTTTTCATGAGTGGTGTAAATGTGCTCTTTAAAAATTCAGATGCACCGCAGAACAGTTCCCGTCAGCTGAGGAAGCGACGTCGAAGCTGGGAGAGCGACTGGAGTTGTTGTCACGGAAAGGAGTGGCTCTGAAGGAAACTATGAATAGATTTCAAGGTATGCAAAAGTGATTAAATAATCGGCAATCTCTTAATTGCTAACCTAGGGTACCACTGGCCTTTTTAAAGAGTATACTCATCCTAAGATGTTTTGTATGCTGTTTATTTATAAATAGGCTAGTCTTTAAATCTTGACATAATGTGTTAAGTGCCAACTTAGATAGGAGGAGCCCTTGTTTTACTTCTGAAAATCTGTGATAAGCAGTGAGGGCAAGGGAAGGTAGGGTACACTTACACATTACAATGACATGGCCAATGGAGGTGTGGAATTGAAAGTCAGAATATGATGCAGGCAGAAGCTGCTGTAGGAAAAGAATAAAATCAAAATGGTTCCCTAAGCTGAATGTGCTGAGAAAATAAATATGGAGGGAAAATAGAATTCAGCTATTAGAAACCATTTAGTGGACAGCTAGAATGAGGGAATCAAGTTATCAGATGTGCTATGCTAAAAGCAAGTTATGTCAAGTATACTTTCTTTGGAAGATAAAATAATGCCTTACTAACAGATTGACCGTACATTGATGGGGGTCAAGCAATTATTATTTAGTGTAGGGCATACAATGTCAGGGAAATCTACACATGCTAAGTACACAGTCCTGAGAGCCTAGATTGCTAGTTCCTTCTGTTCGGCGCTTGCACATCAATTCTTGGTGCATTATTTTTTTTGGGGGGGGGGGGGAGGGAAACTAGCTTTATGCTAATTAACTAGCACTACTCAGGTTGCTGGCTGTTATGGGCTCTGCCGGGAAGCCAGATCCAGATCTAGATCTGCCGTCACACTGCTTCAACCTTTTGCTTTGATGGCATCCTGCCATAAAAAGGAGGGAGGGGGAATGGAAGAATATAGGGAGGTGGGAAAGACAGGAACCAGAGTGTCAACCAGAGACAACAGGTGAAAGAGCCGAAAAACCAGGCATGAGAATGAAATGCAAACACCCACCAAAAAGGCGCCAAACTTTAGAACTATTATCGAAACACTTAATTTGAATATCATTGGCCATTAACAAGATGACCAAGGGGGCCTGGGAGAAGAGAAAATCACTGGGTTTGCACAGGAATATTCAGATCTGGTTTTGCTTACGTTGTAACCACTCGGCTTTAGTAAAAGTATACCTTTCGCTATGAATGGAGTCGAGGATCTTTTCTTTCCTAAATGCCCAAGCTGGGACAGGGCTGGCAGCTGGCTTCTGCTCTCATCATACATAAACGCAGCTAGGTTTTTTTCATTGAAGTCCTATTGAGTCACAATGTTGCATGATTTTAAACTGCTGGGTGGGCAGGAGCTAGGGATCGAGTGAGGGGAGCTCACTCCTTCTTATGGAGCCAGGCCTGAACTGCTAGAATGCAGACCCTTTTCTGTCTGGCAGTTCCAGCATCATTAAGCCACTGCACCACCACGTCCCTCTGGTTTTGCTTAGTTTTCTCTGCATTGGAGGAGCTACATCTTGACAAGTACCTGCTTTCTCTAGATAACGTGACATACGCCGTCGAGAGAATGAACACTGTGAAATCATTGAATGATAAAGGTGAGTTTTTGGGAGCTGCTTTAGCTACTGAGGATATATTGCTAATGCAGAGTGGGAACATGGCTTGCTTTTATTCCAGTACCGTGTATAATCTAGTGCAAATTCTTAGCAAGTTACTCATTTCGCATTCACAATAATTTTGCTGAGTATTTTGCCAAAGGGATAATGATTGCAAGTTTATTAAAGAAAGAAAATCAAAACTGTAAATCCAAAGATTAGAAATAGTCCAAAACTGGAGATTATAAATCTTTGAATTCTTTTAAAGTATTGTGTGGAACTTCCTTTTATTTTTTAGTCATCAGCAGATTGGCACTTTGATTCCCCCCTCTTTCTCTTAACTGTGTGAATGAGACAATAAAAAACCCTGCAAGATTGCATATCTGAGATATATGGCAGGTATGTGAATGAAAAGTACTCTTTGGAGTGTGATATTTTATTTCCCTAAGCTGTGAGGCAGCTGTTGTTTAATTGTAATACTCTTAGAGTCTCGATTGTATGGCTCTTGGGTGTAACAGGTCCTTTGAATTGGACTTGAAGGTCCTTGTCCTTTGCTTTAATCTACTGATCTATCTAATTCCATCTGGTGGCTCTCTTTAAGATCTTAGCAGAGAGCTCTCACAGCCATGAAACCCTCTTGATTGGAGATGTAAGGATTCTTATGGCTCAGTAGATATTAGTTTTATTCGTTTTTATTTATTTTTCACATTTTTTAACCACCCGGAGGATTTATGTAGGTGGTCTGCTGATTCCATGCTGTCGTGGTTTCTGGGGATCCCAGTCCAAGATAGAGTTTGTGTACCTGAATGGGGAAGTTGGGGAAGTTGACAGGAATAGCTAAGGATACAGAGAGATGTAATGATACTGAGCTGAGCAAAAAGAGCCAGAAGCAAGCATCAGCAATGGGAGGAAAATCAAGGTACTGACAAATATTGCTTCTTTCTGCTCACAGGAATTCCAACTCTTGATCTGGATTTCTCAAGTGCTCTTCTGCCCCGGGACCAAAGAAATGCAGGAGACGGAGAATCTCGGCACAGGCTGCCTGCCTTGCATTATGTCCCTGACACTCCCCAAAGATTGGATTCCAGAGCTCTGGTTCTGGGCTGTGATGGGTTCACCTCTGGGAGATACTTTTGGGAATTGGAAGTGGGCGATGGGGAATTCTGGGCAGTGGGGGTCACCCGAGATCCTTCCAAGAAGAAGGGGATGATGGACTTCAGCCCAGAGGAGGGGATCTGGGCTGTGGGGCTGTGGAAGGGCCAACACTGGGCCCTCACTTCCCCTGTTACGGCCTTGTCCCTGAGCAAACACCCCAAAAGAATCCGAGTGTCCTTGGACTATGTGGGGGAGTGTGTGACCTTTACTGATGCAGACACGGAGGACCCCATCTTCACGTTCCCACCAGCTTCTTTTAACGGGACACGTGCCCATCCTTTGCTGTGGGTGGTAGGTTTCCCAGCCCAGACTGTGTTTCTGAGGCGTATGGGTGTAAAATACCCAGTTGGGATACACGAAATGGATACAATGAGTCCATAGTTTTAAATACCCACATACCTAGGGGGGAAAAAAATAACAGATCTCTAAACCTGCCAGATCAGAGCAGGGTGTTGAGCCATTTTGATTTACTGAAATTGGAAAGATTGGTTGTTTTTATCTCTGCCTTGTATACTGCAGAACGTGACATGGAAGCAGAGTGGCTCTCCTTGCACACCAAGGCCTTAAGACTGTTGCCCTGGGGAACAAAGGAAGAATTGAAAAGAGTAGGTAGGCTGGGCTTGGCCTTCCTGACATAAAATCCCTTTTAGGACCTCTTTTCACCAAGGGATCAAGAATGACCCCTTTGTAGCGCTAGGCTCGACCTTTTTTCATTTTGAAAAAAGAAAAGAAAATTAGCTATTGAATTTTGCATTTTTAGCTCCTCTTCGATCAGTTCATCTTTTGCATTTTAATGATTTTACTTTAAAAATGACTGCATGTGTTTTTTGGCTGCAATACCTAGCAGCATGTTTTCCTTTGAAAGAAAAGTCTTTAACTCTGTGCGGAAAAAATGTTTTTGAGTACCATACGTAAATTTGGTAATCCCTGGGTCAGAGATCCTAAACTGAAGCACTGAGTCTTGGCATCTGTGGCAGCTTTGACTGGACCGTCCTTCCTCTACACATGTAGGTTCTTCTCTTTTGCTGCCACTCTCCGAAACTTGATTATAATCTTCCCTGTCTTCAGTTTGATCCTGGAGATGAAATGGACAGATGTTTGTGCCATAGTAATAACCTGGATGCTCTGATTTTAAAGAGGAAATGCAATGTCTGAAAGATATGTAAAAGGAACCCTGGGGTTATGGTTGATGCCTACAGAATATACAAATCATAATAAAGACTGTTAGTATGTTCTTTGGTATATTTCATATTCTGTTTGTGTATGCATATATTTTTGTAAAATTTTTGCCATGTCTGCTCGTTGAGCACAGCATGTTTCTGTAAGAAGGAGCAAGATCTCAGAATAAAGATCTGGGTTTTTTAAAATCATAATTTTGAGAAAAACTAAGGCCCAATTTTAATAATGTTATCTTTTGATCACATGCTTAGCTTAGTTCTGCCCAACTAAGAGCATTATCCAATGATTTTGGTTGACTGCAATAGCTTCCACTCCAGTAAAATGGAACTTTAAAAGTTGAAAATACTCTGGTGTGTATCAAATTATGTTTCCCCATTTTAACTCCCAACTGACCCAGTTGCTCAGAAAAAGCCAAGCATGATTTGAATGGAAGATCACCAGGAAGTCCCTGGCTAAACTGGGAAATGAAAATTGAAACGGGCAATAGCAAACTATCTTGATATGTTTGCAGAGGAAATTAGACTATACTGTAGATAAAAAGCCGAGTTGAATTTGAGACACGGGACTCTCCCTTTTAACTGTGAAGAAAATAGGGGAATCTAAAGGTATGAAACTTGGCTGTAGTCCTGTCCATTGAAGCAGACCTCCCCAGTCTTGCACATCTGGATGTGTTAGAATAGACTCCATTCTTGCATGATAGAGGAGGATGGGAATTTGAGTCCAGGTTACCTGTAAAGCATTAGTTGGCAAACAACTTTAAGCCATGGGCCTTTTGGCTGGTGTTTATGAGATCTGACTTTTCTAACTTCAGGCATGCAAGTCATTTAAAAGTTTAGAGATTCTCAGTCATCCAGGTCATGGTTGTCCCAACCAAAAGTGCTTTTTCAGAAGGCAACTGGACTTTTTTCTTCTTTGAAACGACCCTCTAAAAGGATGCAAATGACCAGCTGTCCACAAGGAATAGAAGTCCTTCCGTACCACACTATCCTGTCAGAGCTGAAGAAGCTTCTTGGAGGAGAAGTGAAACTTCTTCAAAGAAAAAAAAAAGAAAGTCCAGTTGCCTCCTGAAAAAAGCACCTTTGAGACAACCATGACCTGGATGACTGAGAAACTCTACAGACTTTTAGCTGTACAATTTGGGATGAACACTCTTTGAATGGTGTTGGAATAGGAATGGATTTCCAGAGGGGAAAAATGCAGACTACAGGAACCATTAGCACTACTCAGGTGACCCTGAGGACAAATAAACCTCAAAGTGCTTCAGTGACCCTCTGAAAGGATGCAAATGCCTGAAAGGATGCTCCTTGCAAGGAATATAAATCTCCATTCTCCATCATCCAGTAAGAGCTGAAGAAGCTTCTTGGATGAGAAACAAAATGTCTTCAAAGAAAAAAACAACAAAGTAATTTCCTCCTGAAAAAGCTCCTTTGGGATATGCAAGTCATTTGTTTCACTTCTTGCTCATGCAATCATGAAACTGAAGTGTGCTGGTGTCATCTGAGATTCATATTGAGGGATGGACCAGGAGCCAGATTTGTTTTCTTGGGAGTGGAAGAAAAATGTCAACAAATGACTTGCTTTCTGGTTGCTGAGATCAGTCTGGCTAATGCTATTTCTACCAGGGGAGCCAAAGTAAAATAAAAATACTGACGGCAGTATTAACAATGGATTCCTGGTGGGGTTGTCTCAGAGATACCTGCCATTTAACTGTAGTTATTATCTACTGTAGTTCCTTTCAAGTCTTTTATTCTATTAGCTATATTAAGATAAAAGTCCCTCTGTTCAGGAGAAGATCTTAACAGTCCGAACATATTTCAATGGGGGGAGGGGGGGGGAATCACAAAGACATTCCACCACAACAAACCAACACAAATCCACCCATGCTGAGGGTTATGAAAACTTTTTGAATGTTTATTAGGTTAGAGACAAGATTACTGGAATCTTGAGTTTGTGATCTTAAAAATTAATCTGTTAACTATCAGATGCACTGCTGAATTCCTCATTTCCACAAATAATTTTCTTGGTTATATGCCATCAAATTGTTTTTGACTCCTAACTTAGATAAATTTTCTCTGTGGATTTTTCTTACAGAGTTTTACTTTTTTCCCAACTAAGATGGAAAGGTAGATAGATATCAGATGGAGATGAGATAATTATTTTTTTGTTTGCAGGGTGAACCTATACTCCTGCACCTGTTAAACTCACAGTGTAGGACTGTAAATCCAAGATCCTGGAGTTCCAGTGCCCCCTGCTGGCTGTATTGGGAATATTATTGGCCTATACTGTTAAGATTCTTAAAAAAATAAACATGCACTCTGCAAATAAAAAATAATTATCAAAGAAAAGGAAAACGTGCATAACAAGATAAAGAAACAAAATAAAATAAAACTGAAAAGCAAACTACATAAAATATTGAGATACTAGAAACAGTGCAGAGAAAAGTGTCAAAGATGAATGGTTAGATATGTTTAAATCTAATGAGAAGAAGGACTAGGGATATGATAGCAGTGTTCCAATATCTCAGGGGCTGCCACAAAGAAGAGGGAGTCAAGCTATTCTCCAAAGCACCTGAGGGCAGGACAAGAAGCCATGGATGGAAAGTAATCAAGGAGAGAAGCAATTTAGAACTAAGGAGAAATTTCCTGTCAGTGAGAACAATTAATCAGTGGAATTGCTTGCCTCCAGAAATTGTGAGTGGTCCAACACTGGAGGTTTTTAAGAAGAGACTGGACAGTTATTTGTCTGAAATGGTATAGGTTTCCTGCCTGAGCAGGGGGTTGGACTAGAAGACTTCCAAGGTCCCTTCCAATTCTGTTATTCTATATCTATCTATTCTGTAACTATCAATAATGAACAGTAACATATTTTGTGCCTTTGAGGCAGTCTGGCCACTACCTGAATAAGTCCCTGCAATTTTCATGGCAAGATTTTAGAAGCGGTTTGCCCTTCTCTTCTTCCTAGGGCTGAAGGACGGTGACTGGCCTAAGGCTATGCAGCTGGCTGTGTGCCTACACCCCCCCCCCCAGTTTGTCCCTGGTGCCCTAACCACGACATCAAACTATTTTCCCTGTAATTGGGGTGAAATGGCAGGAGGGAAAGGGCATCAGTCAGCAAGAGAAGAAAGAAAATACTTGTAGGTTCAAAATAAATGTCGTCCCAGGAGACAGTGTTTTCATTTATGCCTGACATGTAAAACCAATCAAGCATATAAGATGGAAAATCTGTTTAATTGCTTTATTCTGTACAGAACAAATGACACTTGGTTCCAACGTTTCCAAAGGGATAGGGATGTGGTTACAGTGGGCTTTAAATGTTTACAACCAAAAAAATTGTGACATAATTAGTGAACATAATTTCATTGGCAATAACAGTTAAAACACATGCAAAAGATGGACATGAAGGATGGGCACTGTTGTTACGAAGGAAATCTGAGCCAGTGCTGGCTAGGGAATTCTGGGAATTGAAATCCCCATGTTTTAAAACTGCTGAGGTTGAGAAACACTGGTTTAAGTTATGAAGTCAATGTTTCATAATTTAATTAATTTTCTACCAATTGCCATACTTCCAGGTTACACAATTGTTAGACCCAGTTCTTGAATTTCAAGAATTAGAAACTGGTGCATCTGAGGATGTGCAGAATCACATCTGACAATAATGAGACAGCCTACCTAGAAGAGATCAAGAACTTAGAGAACTGGTGTCTGGTAAACAAACTCCTTCT
>JAEANM010009363.1:0-16417 GCA_017656035.1 Myanophis thanlyinensis
ATTTTGAATAGAATAATAACTATGGATTGGGATTCATGATTATTTGCTTGCTTATTTTCTTTTAGTCAGGGTTTTTTGGTTTGATCTTTATTTTTCAGCAGTAAATTCTAATGGCTCCATGGATATAATTAGATCATAAAAGTGTTTGGGGACAGATTTTACTTTATATTGTAAATATATAATATTGTTTGACCTTGAAATAATTAAATACTATTTAGATTGATTAGAAGTTGGATAACCAGAAAATCTTGAGCTGGAGATTAGACTGTGAAATAAAAGATGTCCCTCAACATGGTAGTGACAATTTCTATATTACTATGCTGTTATGTTATGAAAGCTGCATATATTTCCATGAATACTCTATGAAATACAGCTCAATTCAAAGATAATTTTATCTTTTATTACTAGGAATACTTCTTTGTCAACCAAAATTTGCTGTTGGATTGTTTTAGCTCTCTTTTTACCTTGTTTTTTACTTGTGGCTTTTTATGTTTGATGGTTTGCTGATACAGTCATTTAAAAAGATGGATTAGTAACATCATTGGTAATAGAATCTATTAGTAACAGTAAAATGGCAGTAACAAATAGAAAATGCTGAATATTATTTAAAGATTTCAGATGTACCTGAAAAAAAACAGAGATGGCATTCTAAATATAAATTGTTTTAGGTAGATATTTAAATTACTCACTTTTGCCATCATTGCTGAATAGGCAGTGTACAAAGGATCGTTTTCTAGTTTGCTGTAGAAAAGTATGAAATAAATAAATAAATTTGTTCTCGAAAAGGCTTTACAAGTTACTGAATTGAAGTTCCAGGATTTATTAAAGCAGGGAAACTTTTATTTTGTTATAACCCCATGATATATGATACAATCTTATAAGCTTATAGGTATAGATTCTATATCAGATTCTTTATTAAAACGTGTATTTACAAAGTGCTTTTGCAACTGAAGAATATATCTGTCTACCTCACATGAAAATTTTTTTTTTTTTTTTTTTTTTTTGCTATTATGCCTTGGAAATGGTTACAAAGATTCCAGCCATGGCTTTGCTATACAGCTGATAATTATCTCTGATCGTATCAAATACAAAATCAGTTCCTACAATAATGGAAAACTTTAATTAATTCCAAATGTTTTACTATTGTGTTAAAAGGATTTTGGGAAACTTGAAAAGTTCAATCGGAAAGAGATATATGTATTCAACGTTAAACATTATCTTTCTTTCTGTTCCTTAATCTTTACAATTAAGGCTGCATTAAATAGTACAGTATCACCTTTGACCAGGAAACATTTTAAAATGACCATGCAAACAGATGCCATGTCCAACTTGGTATTTCTCAGCCTTTTTAAAAACAATAAAAAGGTATTTAAGAAAACTTGGGGTAAGGTAGGTGAAACTCCTTGTTTCTGAAGTCCTATGTTTTGATATATTATATGCGTCACCATCTTGTAATTACTTCCTAGTTATTTCTTGTCATTTCTTTTATCAAATTCATTCTTCGTCTTTCAACTGCTCCCATTAGGGGTCACCACAGCGAATCATCTGTTTCCACCTAACTCTATCTGCATCTTCTACTCTCGCCCCAATTAGTTTCATGTCTTCTTTTAGCACATCTATATATTTCCTCTTTGGCCTACCTCTTGACCTCTTGCCTAGCAGCTCCATCTCCAACATCCTTCTACCAATATAACCACCACCACTCCTCTGCACATGTCCAAACCATCTCAATCTGGCGTCTCTGACCTTGTCCCCAAAACAGCCAACCTGAGCTGTCCCTCTGATGTGCTCATTTCTAATCTTATCCATTCTGGTCACTCCTAAGAAGAACCTCAACATTTTCATCTCTGCTAACCTCCATCTCTGCCTCTTGTCTTTTCCTCACTGCTACAGTCTCTAATCCATACAGCATAGCTGGTCTCACTACTGTCTTGTACATCTTTCCTTTGATTCTTTATGACACTCTTCTGTCACACAACACTCCTGACACCTTTCTTCACTCATTCCAACCTGCCTGCACTCACCTCTTCACTTCTTTTCCACACTCTCCATCGCACTGAGTCAACTGTTGATCCCAAATACTTAAACTCCTGCACCATCTTGACCTCAGCCCCCTGTAACCTCACTGTTCCACTTCCCTCCCTCTTGTTCACACACACATATTCTGTCTTACTATGACTGACTTTCATTCCTCTTCTTTCCAGGGCAGACTTCCACTTTTCCAGGTGTTCCTCCACCTGCTCTTTGCTCTCACTACAGATCATAATGTCATCCGCAAACATCATTGTCCATGGAGATTTCTGTTTGACCTCATCTGTCAACCTGTCCATCATCATAGCAAACAGGAAGGGACTCAGAGCTAATGTAGCCCCACCTCCACTTTGAACTTCTCTGTCTGACCTACAGCACATCTCAATACTGTCGTACTCCTCTCATACATATCCTGAACTACTCTGACATTCTTCTTTGCCACTCCTGACATCCTCATACAGTACCATAGCTCCGCTCTCGGCACTCTGTTGTATGCTTTCTCTAAATCCACAAAGATGCAATGCAGCTCCTTCTGACCATTTCTATACTTCTCCATTAACATTCTCAGGGCAAAAATTGCATCAGTAGTGCTCTTCCTGGGCATGAAGCCATACTGCTACTCACAGATATCCACTTCCTTTCTTAGCCTAGCTTCCACTACTCTTTCCCATAGCTTCATTGTGTCGCTCATCAACTTTATACCTCTGTAGTTGCTACAATTCTGCACATCACCCTTGTTCTTAAAGATCAGCATTAGAACACTTCTCTTCCATTCCTCAGGCATCTTCTCACTCTTTATCAAATTCATTGTATGTTATTATTTTTAATGTTGTTCTTTAATGGAGTTGGGTAGCATAAAAAAGGCAGGAAGGAAAGGAGGGAAGTAGGAAGTTAGTTACCTTCTTTCAGTGAGAGCACTCCGACTGAAATGGAGAATAATCTGATGTAGAGGATCTGGATGTTTTTCATCCTCTTCTTCCTCATCTTCAGTTGTTTTGGGTGGAGTCTGTGCAAACATCACATTTGAATTTTATACATAAAAAGTATGTAATAGTAGAAAAATAATAAGTGGGATAACCATCATTTCCATATTTTAATAGTTGATATTTTTATATTGATATTTTAGCTGGAAGATTCAATTATGCAACATCTTATATAAAATAGTACTATATAAAATCAGTATTTTAATAGTAAAATGTTCATACATTGTATTGTATAAACAATCATCTGTTTGGACTGACTTGTGTTTACTTATAAATAAAACTGTATAGGGTTGTGTAATCAGAACCTGTAATGGAAAAATCTTGAGTCTAATTAAAAATCAGACTATTTTTTCTAGAAACAGTTCACATTTATTACCTAAAGTCAGATTTCGTTTGTCTGGTTACGGTATCTAGATTCCTCTAGATCTGCCCACGATAGGTCAGCATGTCATGTGTAGTCTGTGACTTTAGCCCCATAAGGTAGCTCAGAGTAGCAAACCAATGCCATATAGATAAGGGCTACTTTTATTGTACAGCTAAAGTAGCAGAATTTTGCAAGTCTGAATGTGCTTTACCTCTCTCTCAGTTTATTTTTGTGTAAACTAGAAAGAAGCAGGTCTGAAATGTTTAAGAAATTTATTTCTTGGAATAGGCTCAAGCTGTGCTTGCCTGATCATTGCCTTGGTGGCAGCTCATTCTCCTGTCCTTCAAGACCATTTCATATGCTCATTAAACTAGAGTCTTCATGCTTGTCTCTGCAGAAAGGATTGGAAACTGCTGTATCAACACCATTGAATCATTTGGAACTGGCAGCAAAGGAAGCAATTCATATCTGTGATTGGCATTCCTCTCCCTTACCCTGGAGATGAGGGTTCTTTCAGTTTGAATGACCATGTTCAAGGCACAGCATATATTGCATAAATAAACCCCTCCCTCCCTCCCTCCCTTCCTTCCTTCATTCCTTCCTTCCTTCCTTCCCTTTTTTTGCATGACCTGGACCAAAGTTTTATGTATATCTGTTTAATCACAGCAGAACACAATTGTATAATCTCCATCATAGGAAATTCAATATATATATTACAACAATTTAACAATATTAAAGCAAACTCTCTGAAGAGAGCTGCATATAGTTATATACCATTTACCAGCTATATACCTCCCTGAAATGATGTTCTCAATTAAATGTTACTATCTGATGAATGAGAATAATAATCTGATTATTGTGTTGATGGCGTAATAAATATTTTTGTTGCTAAGTTACCATATGATTCATTGTTCTTTAAGCTGCAGTAGACTAGCACAGAAATGATTTAGAAAATTCTCACTTTGTCTTTCACAGAGATTTCCACCATTTTATAAAAAAGTAACAGCTATATCTAAGTGAATAATCTGTCCATCTGTTCAATAACTTTAAGTAAAAAAGAAAAAAGAAACCTTTGCCCTTAAAAAATACTAATGAATACTATGAAAGACTATCAAAGAGGTCTACTTATGCAGGGATCATCTTCTTAAAAACATTAAGAAAACATTAAGAGATCCAGAAGTATGAATGTGTGATCTGCCTCCTTCTGTGAAATGTAATTGAAAGATATACACTTAATACCGATGTAGAATTAGCCTATGTCAGGTTAGTGGAAATACTACATCAATGATGCAAATGCATTTTAATGAATATAAAGACATCAACTCATAAATCTATTAATCTCTTCTACACTGTTGGATGTTGCTTTTCTGCCAAAAACCCCCCCATTATAATTGGCAAGTAGGATGAACTGATCATTTCATACACAGAAAATAATAGTTCTATAAATTACTGCTTAATTAATCAGTTAAAAAGAAAAGAGTTAAAATTTCTTGGAATTTAAAAAATGCATTGTCAAATAAAAATCCCATTGCCTAAAACACAAATCTGTCATACTTGTTTCTAATTTGCTAGAATGCCATTGTATTATAATATCAAGGAAAAGGTAGATAGTTTGTACTAAAAAAAACCCAAGCTTTGGCATATTAAAATGAATCAAAACATTATTCAATAAACAAAATGCCAATCAATAAAAAACATTCATCGTATGTAAACATTCAAAAAATTAAGCTAATTTTAATTAAATTTTAATTTTAATTTAGGAATTAGATTAGCTGTAATTAGTTTCAGTCTAAATATATACATTAATAAAATAAATATTTGATACACTGTTCATATCATGGCATAAAATATAGCAGGATGGTATATATGAAAGTGTAAGTGTTGACAAGAGGGCATTGTGGCCCAATTATATCTGTACTTACAGCCAAATCCTGAACTAGTTTCTCCTCAAAGGAATATTCCTCTGTTTCTATCCAATATTTCTGATAACCATAAAGGAAGAGGTTAATAGAACGGTGCCTAGATGAAAATGAAATCCAGAAGGAAAGCAGAATAAAATAAAAAAGCTTAAAAGGTTACTGACCAGTAAAACCTATAGATTCTGTACAATTCAATTAAAAAAGCATTAAAATTAAAGAAAGTTTAGTAAAATTTAAATAACATAGATGGCAAGTATTGTTTTAATAAGCTGTACCAGATAGATACAAAAAACATGAAAAGAAGGCTATTGATATGGTTATGTTTTACTGAACGTTTTAGAATTCAATTTCCTATAGATGTTAAATCCCAGGTTTTCTATCGTTTTCAATAAAGATAGTTGGGAATAAAACATACTTTACTTCGATGCAATTCTAAATTGATTCTTTACCACTATGATGTCAAATGAATGCAAATGAACTAAAAACATGAATTATCCATTTCACATCTTTATTATTTTACTTTAGGATTATTATTTTTAACATAACCAATGTAAAATGAACTTAAGTGTGCCATTTCTTTACACTTTGTCTAATTATGATGGTCTTATTTATCGATATGGTTTACCATCAACTTCACTTATAACTTTAAACCAAGTTTTTAAACTGTAGTTTCTCTAAAACACAATAATATTTGATCTGTACTTTATGTTTTTCCATAATTAATAAGTGTGCCAGTATGGAATTCATTTTAACCTTATGTAGGTTTTTAGTACAATGCCCAATGTAGGAGTCTTCATATCATCTTGACAAATATTGTCTACTTCTTTATAGGTTCTCAGAATTTCCCTCCCCTTATTTCATGTTTAAAATTTCCTCTAGAAAGCTTTCACTCATTGGTTTGTTTCTTACCATCAGGAACTATGATGAATATAGCCACACATCTCTTAAAATACTGTTACATCCCTTAAAATAGAATGCCACTATCATGCTCCCTTTAACATTCTTTTCTTTTAAACCAAGTTCCTTTAACTACCGGTAGTCCTCAACTTACAACGATTCATTTAACTACTATTCAAAGTTACAAGCATTGTAACTTAAGCACTAAAAAAAATGATTTATAACCAGTCCTCATACTTGCGACCTTCACAGCATCTCCAAAATCATATGATCAAGATTCAGGCATTTGGCAACTGACATGTTTTTACAAAGGTTGCAGCATCCCTGTGATTGCATTTTCAACCTTTTCAGCTGGCTTTCAACAAGCAAAATCAGTGGAGGAAACCAGATTCACTTAATGACCACATTTCACTTAACAACTGCAGTGATTTGTTTGACAACCCTGGCGAAAAATGTTGTAAAAACAATTGACTTTTTTAGCAATGGATATTCCAGTACCAACAGTTGTGGAAACTGTAACTGGACATGTACTGATCAGTGTAGTATAGAGCTTCTTGGGATCTTACCATTATACCTCTGTTGATGCAGTCTAAAACTACACTGGTTCTTTTGGCAGCTATAGCATGCTACTGGCTCACCTATGGTCTACTAGGACATTCAGATCTATCTTGCAAGCTCTACTGCTGAGCCAAGTATTTTATACATGAGCATCTTGTTTTTCTGCCTAAGTGCAGAAAAAATACATTTGTTAACTGGCACCCAATGTTCTTATCAATTAATCCTTTTCATCTTTGAGCCTGTTTAGTATCCCCTCCAGCTTTGCGCCATGTACACATTTTATGAGCATCCCACCTAATTATTGAGACTCATGTGGCATATAAGTTTAAATTATGCTTGGTGGTGGTGGTGGTGGTGGTTATGATGATTGCGTCTATGATTGTTTAACCAACTGAATCCATCTGGAAGTGGAACTATCCATCCCACATTATTTCAATTTGTCTAGAAGGAGGCTATGTTCTACTTTCTTAAAAGCATTACTGAAGTCTAAACATCCATAGTATCCTTTGCACCATTAACCTAGTCATATTGTCAAAACAAGCAGTCAGATTTGTCTGGCATCACCTCTTTTTAACAAATCTATGTTGATAGAAACCATGTGAAGCTTTAATATTATATTTGAATCTGGGCAGTGATTATTGCAGAATTATCCATGCTGAATTTCAAACCCATAAAATATTATCCCCACCTTCTTCAATTCAAACTGAATATTTGAAATATTTGATCCAGTTTTAGAGTAAAAGCAACTTGTTGCTATGGAATTGCTTAATTATAGTAATATGGACTTGAAACGGGTGGAATATGACCGGTTTTGCTACTGGTTCGGTGTACGCGCATGCGCGCCAAATGCGCTGCAGTTAAAGTGCTTTTAGAGGCACAAGAGGCAGCGGGGATCATCAGGAAGTTTCCGTAGATGCTCCAAACAGCTGATTCAGATAAGTAAGAAAAAAAAAGGAAGCTAATTTAAGGAAGAATAAGGGCAGGGGTGGGTGGGGCCAATTTCAAATTTCTACTACTGGTTCGGGCGATGTGGTGCGATCCGGCTGAATTTCACCACTGACTTGAAATCATAATATTAATCACAGTTTAGGGTTCCAATAAGTACTAAACTGTGGTTAATCAAAAAGGAGGTGGAATTTTCCAATAGCTCCTTGGAAATTATGTAATTATGGAAGATTATAGAAGTTTGTAGCATAACTAATTGCAATTGGTATAATGTTGCAATTCAATATGTGTGCAATTAGTTTAATAGAAGTTAGTCCTATGCAGGCAAACCAGAATGTTGTATTTCATTGGAGCTAAGTGCAGTGAAAGCTCCCACACACACCAAATAATCAGTCAGACTATGGTCTCTTTAAATATGAGAAAATTGAATTTTTTTGTTTTTTAAAAAGAAGAATAATGTCACTTTCCTTCCTTCCATTCCACATTCCTTCCATTCTTTACTGCTATGTGGAAGAAAGGGAGAGAGGGACGTGGGATTTTTAAACAAAAGACAAAAATATACTTGTTGAGAATGACTGTTTCCCTCTTTTCATGTAAAGAGCAGACAAAGCTGCTTGGATTTTCTGGTGAAGGATTTCACAGAAGTTTTCTTCGCCTTACAGTGAAGATGTCTCCAATTAACAAAAGACAGCTGAGTAGGGGAAGGTATTCCTTTCATGAATTTCTGTTATGCGAAGGGCTCTTTTGATCTGACTTGGAGTGATTAAATCTCCCCCATATACCAACCTAAATTATCCATTATTTTATTATTCACTGCTGAAAGTCACCTTGTGTGAGATGGGAAACACATCAATTTGATAAGTAAATTTAAAAAGTATAAAGCCAGAAGAAAAGTACAAATGGCCACAACATAGAAAGCTTGCTTCTGCAGATATGCTTATCTTTTCTTATTTCCCAACCCAACTATGTATAATTTGATATGAAGAATTACAGTAACTTAAGATAATTACTATGCCTATGTACTGGGAAATAGTCTCGCTAAGTTTATTACAAATGTTGCTGTTGGAAAGGAAAACTATTTATTCATTAAGAATAGAAAGCTTGCTTCTGCAGATATGCTTATCTTTTCTTATTTCCCAACCCAACTATGTATAATTTGATATGAAGAATTACAGTAACTTAAGATAATTACTATGCCTATGTACTGGGAAATAGTCTCGCTAAGTTTATTACAAATGTTGCTGTTGGAAAGGAAAACTATTTATTCATTACATTTTAATGATTTTGAAATATTTAGTAACATAAGTAGTAACCTAAGTGGCAGGAGAAATTCCAAATTGTGAAGAACATTGGGTTTTCAGTCAAGAAGTTCATGCAATTAAATCTGAAGGGACTGCCCTCCCCCACCCCAAACCCCTGGGGTATAGGAGTTGAGTATAAAACAAATCTTCAGATGTTTTTTAAAATTAATTGCCACATTTTGAATTCCCATTTGTTTCAAATAAGTTACAAGTTAAAAAAAGGAAAATGCCAGAAACTTAGATTTGCATATAAGAAGCGTGTTGGCAATTGTGTTCAAAGAATACTAATTGCATAGCATATGCAAACAATCAAGGTTATTCAAAATAAAATATCCAGTAATCTCTTCAAACAACCTCAGGAACAATACATCTTTACAGAGCTGCATATGTGGGAGAGAAAAAATCTGCCCACAACAATGTTACGCCTTCTTCCGCTCTTCTTCCACCGCCTCTCCTATTCTCCTGATGCCAAAAACATACATAGATAGTTCTGTGCATGTTTTGTAGCATCTGTAAAATTATTTTGTTTGATTCATGGATATAGTTTCCATTGCAAGCAAAGTCACTGCTGCTCCATATGCCTAAGTGAGCGCTGAATGAAAGAGATGAAAGGATGCAATCGCCAAATGCTGGTAAGGCTTTGTATCTCTATGAACTTTGAACATGCAATTGATATACATTAAGAAGTAAGTTTCTCTAAAACACATTGGTTAAAAATGATAGAACTTTACCAAAGGCCATTGAAGCTAAATTTGCAAGACCCTGAAATCATTTAAAAATGACAGAAGTAATGAATAGTGTGGATGACTTCAAGTCATTTGATTCCTGGCAACTTACTGGACTATCCTTGCAGTTTATTTAGCAAGATTTCAGAAGTGGTTTGCCATTTCCTTCTTCCTAGGGCTGAGAGAGAATAACAGGCCCAAACTTGCTCAGAGTCGTTATATCGTTGAGATGGGTGGCATAGAAATTTAACAATCAATCAATCAATCAATCAATCAATCAACCAACCAATCAATACATTCATTCCCAGAAGACCGTAAAAGGGACTTGAAAATAGTTTACTGAATCTTCAAGCCATTGTCTCTGGTTCGCATCTTCCCAGTGTAGAATCAGATAAACATTATGCTTTTCAATAATGCAAGCAATATTCAGAAATAGTATATATAAACATTTTTTAAAAATATGTACCTTGGCAGATTATACAATGGTGCCATCCTGAAACAAGCTACAACAGCTCTTTTACGTTGTTTAGACAAGAGTTTGTGCCAAACTGCTTTCTTTGATCTTAATGGTTGCTCAACCTATGGACATTATAAATAAAGATTTTTTTAACTGATTCTACCTGATGTAATGACAAATAAAGTTAATATTTATATTACATGATATGTTAGCAACATTTCTTGCCTCCCCAATTAAAAATAGAATTTTCATTGGACATTTCAAGAAAACTTCATATTTGTTGTTTTAAAGCTTATGGCATTCAGAAAACAGAAATCTGATTAGATTTGGTGGTTTCCTAAAATTTTAACCTCAAGAAAATCTTAAAATCACTTTAATATAATAGTATCTGTGGTATATGGAAGCTTATGGCTTGATTGTCAATCACTGCATTAGACTATCACTGTGGTATAAAAATAATAATGTGTTACAATGTTTTATCTTTAGATTGCCTTATAATCATTTTGCAAATATGCCTTGCGCACTATCAAAGATTGGTATTAATATGCAAACATCCATTCTCCCTGCTCTGTCTCAGCATCCTCCTTAATCCTCCAGAAAGATCCCTAAGGGCTACAGAATTTGCCTGGATATAAAATGCTCAGCTCAGCCTGGCACCCCCCCCCCCCAGTTATATTAATTGTTCAACATCCGTTTGTTGAAGTTAGATGTTAATGCTTTATTTTACTGCACCAAAGGAGTCGGAACTCAATGTCTTTTTTTTTTCTTTCCCCCATTTCTTTCTCCCACTATCCATTTCCCTTTTCCCTCCCCTATCTTCCCTACTATTTACTTTTCTATTCTCTTTGTATGCCACTTTACAAACTAATAAAAAATTTTAATAAAGAAAGATCAGTTTGTAGAGTTCCTGTTTACTCTATTTAACCATGGACCTTCAACCCATATGTCTCACTTTTAAACACTAAGTAATTTTTTTTACCTGTTCCAGATGATAGACAGCTGCTGAGATCCTTTGCACACGTTCAATAGTTTTCTCAGGATCAGCAGGTTCATCAGTTTTTAACACATCTTTGTAGAGATTCAACTGCCATTTCACAGCAGGGTCATCTGACTATATATATATATATATAAATTATTCACTCTTATAGATATCTAATACTAAAATATATATGACATTATTTAAATAAAATTTATTGCCATTTGTTTTGCACCACTGTACCAAACCAAGGGGGAAAAACTGTATGTTTATTGCTAGGAAGAAGAAAAATGTGGTATTTCTAAATGATAATGCAGTGATACATTAAAAAAACAAAAGCAGGAAGATCCTGCAGAGCTCTATTGTGCTTATGAGTATACAATTTTATTATTTTGTAGACTGTCTCCAGACAATCTCCAGTCCCTCCTTGAGGGAGATGGGAGGTCTGGAAACACAAAATATAAGTAAATATGACTAACTAAATAAATAAAATCTCTTTTTTTTCCTGGGCACTGCCTACATTGGTCCAATGAGACTCTTATTATACTTTATGGCCACACTATTTGGTATCAGTAAACTTCCAGTAAACTCTTTAACTTTCTACAAGTTTTGTTATCTATAAGTGATACTCATTCCCTGGCATGACTACTACAGCTGATAACCGTTGAATTTCAACATCTGGAAATCAACATGTTGCTCATTCATATTATTTCTTCATAATAAATATCTTAGCTGTAGGATTACTCTGTTAAATGATGAAATATATTAACATGCATTTTGACCTCAGAAATATATTTAACTAACTGACTTTTTGATATTTTGAATATTACCTTTTCCTGCAAATGCAAGTTATTGCGTAAATGTTCTTTAACTTCTTCTTCAGTGTCTTTCTGCAGATAAATAAAGGCATATTGATTTGGGTCCTGTTAAATGAATTTTGACCAATAATAAGACAGAACACAACCTATTTGGATATAGCTGAATACTCTATATCAAGGGTGTCAAACTCGATTTCATTGAGGGCCACATCAGGGTTGCGTTTGACTTCAGGAGCCAGGATGGGCATGGCCAGTTTGATGTCACTCATGTCAGGGATGCCTATGATGGCCCGAGCACTCTGCCGCAAAAACGGGCTCCTGAGCTTTGTTTTCGCTGGCAGAGGCACCATGGGCCAGAACTAAGCACCTTCAGGCTGGATTCAGCTCCCAGGCCTTGAGTTTGATACCCCTGTTCTATATAAAATAAAAATAAAGAGAGCATAGTTTTGTAGTAAGAGATCTATTGTATCTATACATCCTTGTGTAGTTTAAAGTTCAATAATACACAAATACTCAGAGTGCTTGCTAGGTTTTGAAATGTTTAAAAAATATTTGTGAGATAATCTGAGTATCTGAATTAGGAGGATACTTCTCATATCATAAGGAGAAAAGATGATATATATAGATGAGATATAAATAGATGATAGAGATAAAAAGACTCAGATTTTGGATAAACTCAATGGACACTGGCACCAAATCTAACCCTCCCTACGACCTCCCTCTAATAAGCCTTTCTTATATTTATTTGTTTGATCATTTCCAATCTTTATATCTTTCTAGAGGTATATGAAACCCATCACGAGTATCCTTAAAGGATACTTTTCTTGTGCTCAGGTTCAAGAAAATACTTAGTTTTAAGTGTTGAGGAATTATTATGGAGTTGGCAACACCTGAACTGAAACGAGATTTTCCCTGAGCAGGAAAAGTTGTGGTGCCTTTAAAGAGCTGTCAGTAAGCACACTGAGTGTATCAACATCAGGCCTGAATTACCTTTGTCCAGTTCAGATTTAAATGCTGCATGTTTTTATTTGAAACCTTTCAGATTACAATAGGTAAGAGTAACATATTGACTTACACAGCTGTACCTAGACTTAGCAAGAGAAATTAGCTCTTGATCTCCAGGGGTACACATGTTCAACCCAATGGGGAGCATTTTTTTAAGTGCAGCTACAATCAGAGAAGTCTGTATTGAATATAAATCCCCTCTGTGTTTTGCTTTTTTTCGTTCTTGATCATGGCCTCCAGACTGCAAAAAAGAGATATATCAAATACAAAGGATTGTTATTACTTTCATACTAAAATAATTACTGCTCCTAATTATGCGACTGAATTTAGATATTGATATTAAACCTTAAAGCATTTGAACATTTATCTGTTTGAATGGTAAAACCAAGTGAATCAAAAGACTATCATGAAAATACATGATTTTAGTGGAATTTTATAACAACACTTTAGAAATTGTAATTTTCAAGAATTCAAATATCTTTGCAATTTTCAAGGAAATAAGTATCCCTGTAATTTTTCAGTATGTATGTGTTGATAAAACACACACACACACACACAACATTTGAAAAGGCTAAAGAGAGATACCATTTATAATTCTGAGAATTTCAGTGTTTGAGATATGTGCCTGTACAGATCTAAGAAATGCAAAGTGTAAATTCCACAAAACTGGACAGTTATAAGCAAGCACACTAAAAATTACTTTGGTGTAGAATCATTGTCAAATTATCTCACTACACTGTCAGCAGTTGTAATCCCCTAAAATATAGAGAATAAGCTTTTGGAAAAAGATATCAAACAGGCTGCACATTAGCATTACATTTAACGTATTCACAATGCAGACAATGTACAATTTCACTGGGGAAAAAACTTTTTAAACTAAGGCAGTAAATCAAAGCTCTGGGCAACACCATTACAATTTATCACTACCAAAATGATACTAGGGACAGATTAAGATTAAACAGTTACAAATGTTAACTTTTTTGAATCCCATGCATAAAAAAGATGAACAATGACCTTGATGAGAATTGAGCCACATGCATGAATTCAAGACTGGGCTCGCATAATGCATCTACCACAATTAGCAACTCTTTTCTATTAATTCATTGTCTTCTCCTTCTGCAAAGGAAATTTGAAGGCTCTGGGCCTTATGCTGTACTCTACACTGATACAATAAAATTTATTAATGACTTCTATTAAAACAGAAAAGAATACTCAGAGCAGTCACATATTTTGTAAATTGTTGTTAAGCTCTCCTTTTAATAGAATATATCAAAACATATTTTTGGCATTCAGTGGGAACCAAAGTATTATGCAATGGCTTTCCTCAGACATGCAATTACAAAACTTTGCCTCAAAGCTTCGTTTGTGGAATGCCTTCAAAAAGTTTTTTTTATAGTATCAATGGATTGAATGACATTAATTGCTATTTGACTTTCATAGCAGGCAAACAAATGTCACAATATATCACAGGACTCAATGGCGTCACTATTCTCTTAGGCAGGATATCTGACCCAACTCCCCTGCCCATTTTTTCCCCCAAATAAAGGAATATTTTCCGTTTGTATGACCATAAATCTCTCTATCTATTTATCCATCTATCCATTCTGTCTCTGCCACCAAGTTCCAGTTCTTCTAAAAGGAAACCTTTACTGACAATTATTAAAACATCCATAACAAATCCTAAAAGCTTTATTAATAATATTCATTCATTTTTATTATATGCTGATTGACAGATATCAATGGGCTTATCTTTCTTCTGTTCATTATCCCATCGATGAATTAGGTATGTATGTACTTTGCTTTTTATAAATGCAGAAGAAAAAAAATGGGAATGGAAAACCATCCCAAATCTTTCCATCCATCATTGATGCAGGACTCTGTTCACCTGAAATGATTATTGTTTTGAGAAGAAGATGAAGAATAATTGGTTCCTCTTAAAATAAAAGTAAATTTCTTCCTTTCATTCCTGATCCTAAATCTGATTTGAAGGAGAGAGGTATTAGTAAGTCAAATATCAGACATATCAGATGCCACTGTATCCTGTGCAAGTAGCTCATTGCTTCCTGCAAAGCTGGACTCACAGCATCAGTCTGATTCTACTGCTAAATGCTGTGAAATTGACAATTGCACTTAAGTTCTGGAAGGATACAAAATAGAAGCATCAACTAAATCCTAAAATGTTTATGATTACTCATTTACAGAATGAGTAATAAAGAGAATTGGCTTGAAGGGCTGTGAAAATCTGACTTGAAGTAAGTTAGAGTGCTATACAATGGAACTAAAGTATGCATTGAAATAAATAGAATGCTTAACAAAAGGGTTCAGTAAAACCAGTAAAAAAGTAAAAAAGACACATGTGATGTTCTTTTAGTTTATTTTAGATATTGATAAATTTGTGGTGACACTAGAAGTTTATTGACTAGGAATGTTGTGTGTATGTGCATGTGTCCTTAAGCAGATGATACCATGCTGTTCACTGAAGTAGATTTGTCTGAAAAAATGGTGTGAAGAATTACACACAAAGCATAAATAGCAAAAACCTAGATCAAATAAAAGAAATTGGTAGAATATTGACAAAACACAGGAAGATGGGGAAAATTTAAATATATAAATTATTGAAAGAAAACGGGTGTTCTGTTGCAAGGAATGAAAAAAAATCAACATATGAGAAAACGGCTGTGGTTTGCAAATTTTGTTAGATGAAAGGGAGAGCTGAATGTATCAGGAGAAACATAAGTTAAATGTAGTGAGATTCTGTATAAATGCATGCATGTTGTATGTATGTGATAAAACAAAAACAAAAAGGGAAAAGAAAAAAATGGTTATGCAATTAATGTAGATCAACAGTGGGATTCAACTGGTTCACACCTATTTGCTAGAGCCAGTTGTTAACTGTCTAAGCAGTTTGGAGAACTGCTGGTTGAGTTGGTCATTAGGGCAGAGAACCAGTTGTTAAATTATTTGAATCCCACCACTGATGTAGATGAAATATTAGAGTGATCAGGATATTGTGGTGATATGAGCAAGAAAACCATAGATGGGATTGATTAAATTCCTAAGAGGAGAAAGGTGAGAAATTTAAAGAATAGATTGTAAAGTTGGAAGGAAATTTAAAAAATATAGCAAATTGTGCTAATCTAAGTGATATAGGTACATTTTGTTTTCTTTCATGTCTTGCCTTTGATTCCTTTTTCTTACAATTTCTGGGTTTTTTTTCTGCACTTCTATAATGTTGCTTACCATAAATAGGAATATTGAGATGTGATACATGTGGGTGTGGGTGAAGATATACTGAATCTGCCTACACCTACTCATCCACTTATGAAGGCATGTTATATATAGGTCTTTCATCAACCAAGGACCCAGGGCAGGGGTGGTGGGGTGGCGGTGGTCATTCAGGAGGTCCTTTGCCCTAGGGAAACCACTGTTCCGCAGGTA
>JAEANM010009364.1:0-16416 GCA_017656035.1 Myanophis thanlyinensis
GATGCCAATTACAGGCCTCTCTCATCTTTTTAAGTGGGAGAAATTGCACAATTGGTGGCTGACTAAATACTTTTTTGGCCCACTGTATTATATAAACAATTTACAATTAATATTTAATTTTCCCATTCTCAGTGCTATATATATTGAGTGCTTGCTAGGACAGATGTGACTTTATTATTTGGCTCTCTTTTTTTAATAGGAAAACATTTTTGTGTGGTAGAATCCATCTCACAGTTTATACTGCCCGTAATACATATGGTAATTTTAACTTATGGCAACTTTTATTGAAAAAGAATTAAAAAGAACACATCTACTTTAAAAATATGTCTGAAAACTGCAATTAAATGTACAAATACAGAAATTCAGCATTACTGTTAGAACTAATAATAATTGGTTGATTATAACAAAACTAAACAAAACAAAACGTACTGTTCAAAAAGGTTCTTCTTAGTTGATCTTGGCTTTAAAGAGCCAGTTTTGTGTAATTTTAAGGCACCAGTTTAGAAATTGGAAGGCTATGAATTCTAATTTTGCCTTAAGCACCAGCCAGCTAGGTGACCTTGGGCTAGTCATTCCTTCTCAGCCCTAAAAAAAGAGGCAACTGTGAACCACTTCCTAAATTTTGCTAAAAAAACCTCAAGAGACTAGTAGTACAGCAGATGGCAAGGGCAATGACTTGAAGCAAGCTTGTGCATACACATATTTTTATTATTATTATTTATTAAATTTATATACAGCCTCTCTCCCAAGTAGGGACTCGGGGAAATGTACAACCAACTAAAATAACAATAAATAAATAATAATAAATAAATAATAAATAAACAATAAATAACAATATGCTATACATATATAGATATGTATAGATATATAGATATACCTTCCCTTTTCACAAGACTATTTTGTTATTACTAGTAGCTTGTAAACTTATCTTTTAAATTTACCACCATATTCACCACAGCAGCCAAAAGTATAGTAGTCCGCAGCAGTTGCAGCTTACTGCCATGCCCCCAACAACTTTCTCCAACTTCCTATCCTGAACTCTCCAGATATTATGTCCAGAGTTCCCATCATCCACTGTCAACAACTACTGACTTTACCAGCTAAGAATAAGAGTGGTAATCCACCAGTTTGGTGTAGTGGTTAAAGGAACAGGCCACAAACCAGAAGACAGCAAGTTCCAGTCCCACCTTAGACACAAAGCCACATGGGTGACCTTGAGCCAGTCACACTCCCTCAGCCCTAGGAAAGTGCAATGGCAAAAGCACTTCTGAAAACCTTGCCATTCTCCCCATTAATTTCCCCATTTTCATAAAGTATGGCAATGCAGGTAGTCCTTGAGTTACGACCACAATTGAGCCCCCAAATTTATGTTGCTAAGTGAAACATTTGTTAAGTGAGTTTGTCCCATTTTACAACTTTTCTCGCCACACTTGTTAAGTGAATCACCACAGTTGTTAAATTAAGGGGATGTTAATGGAATCTGGTTTGCCCACTGACTTTGCTTGTCGGAAGGTCACAAAAGGTGATCACATGACCCTGGGGCACTGCAACCGTCGTAAATGTGAATCAGTTGTTAAGCATCCAAATGTAAATCAAGTGACCATGGGGGGGGGAGTGCTGCAGCGGTCACAAGCATGGAAAAGGATCGTAAAGTCACTTTTTTCAGTGCCGTTGTAACTCTGAACGGTCACTAAGTGAACTGTTGTAAGTCGAGGACTACCCGTATATGCAGGGACTTGTCCCGGCATTCTTCGAGAATCTGACAGCTCTGAATGGGAGCAAAAAACAATAAGCCCGGCCATAACTGAAGGCGAGAGGTTGAGGAAGCCTTACAGAAGCACCCTCCCACCCCGCCGGGCTTAGCCAGGTCCGCCCTCGTCTCTCACCTGAGAGTAACTGCAGCGCTCGTGGTCGCTCCCGCCCAGCACGGCGCGCGCTTCGTTCTCCAACTCCTCGCTTTCGGCCAGCACCTCGGCTAGCGACACGACGGGCTCCTCGGCGTTCCTGTCGCTCTCTTCGCCGCCCGCGGAAGTGTGGCTGTCGTTGCCGCCGTCCTCTTCTGGAGCGCTAGAAGCAGCCGTCGCCCTTTCCATCTCCCTGACGTCGCTGCTTCCCTCGCTGCGTCGTAAAAAGCCCGAGCCGGAGGAGGAAAAGGCGGGAAAACGCGAACCCGCCGCCTGGCGACGCTTCCGCGCATACCGGAAGCGGAAAAACAAGTCGCGGCGGAGAACAAACGGGCCGCCTGCACGTGAGCGGCGACAGCCAATCGCAAAGGAGGAGGGAGGCGGAAGACAATGCGCGGTCGGACGCGCTCCTCCTCTGCGCGTACCGTTATCGACGAGAAGCGAGCGGGATTGGGTGGCGCATGCGCGTTGAATTCGGGGAGGAGGACTGGGAGAGCCGCCCGTTTCGTCAGAGGGGCAGGGCAGGGCAGGGCAGGGCGGGGCGGGGAGGGGGGGCATAGGCTGAAACTGATTGGTTCTTCGTTGGCGCCGGGAACCGAGCGATGGAGTTGCAGGCCGAGCTGACCGGCCGCGATGGCTTGAAACGAGCGTGGCGAGTTCGGTGTGAGCCTCCGGGAGAGCTGCGAGGCCTGCTGGCGGCCTTGTCTCGGCTGAGGGAGGAAGTCACCGCTCGGCTTGGCCCTCTGGTGCAGCAGGAGAGTGTCGCCGCCGCCGCCGGAGACCGAGATGAGGGTGGAGGTGAGGGGCTGATACTGTGTCCTATGAGTGAGGGAGGATAAAATTGGGCTTGGATTGTGCTTGGGGAATACTGGTCGGAACTCTTCTAGTGAAGAGAAGGACCAGGGGAGACAATGATGGCAGTGTTCCAATATTTGAGGGGCTGCCAGAGAGAGGACGGGGTCAAGCTATTTTCCAAAGCACCTGAGGGCCAGGCAAAGAATAATGGATGGAAACTGCTCAAGGAGAGATTCAACCTAGAAATAAGGAGAAAGAAATTTTCTGTCAGTGAGAGCAATCCACCAATGGAACAGCTTGCCTTCAGAAGTTGTGGGAGCTTCACCACTGGAAGTTTTCAAGAAGAGAATGGACTGCCATCTGTCAAAAATGGCAGTGGTGGTGAACCTCTTACTTACCGAGTGCCGCCATCTGCATTTGCGTGCGGCTCCTCCGCATGCGCTGCATGTGCAGCCACACCATCTGCGCATACATGCAGCTTTTGCATGTACAATGTACGCTTGCTGTATGCAGGCACTCACGAACACATGAGCAATCATGTGTGCATGCTCAGGAGAGCTCCGAAGACCAGCTGGATTTCCCCTTGCAATCACATGCATGCACAGTGGAGGCCCGAAGACCAGCTGGGTCTCTGCAATCGCGCATGCGCGATCGCATGTGCATGCTCAGCTGGAGGAAAGGTGGCTGACAACTTGTGTGCCCAACAAGATGGATCTGCTTGCCAGCTGTGGCACCCATGCCATAGGTTCGCCATCATGGGTGTAGGGTCTCCTGCTTGGGCAAGGGGGAGGGTTGAACTAGATGACCTACAACTCTGTAGTCCAACTCTGTTAATCAAATGTACCCAAGCTGACCATTGTGAATTCTTCTTGTTAGCAGGGAAGGTTGCGTTTGGCATCATGGGTGGAATTAAGGTTTGGTAACCTATGACACATCTTTCTATCTTTACACTAAATAGAGTCATCCTGAAAGCCTTCTCTAACATGGATGGAGGATATCAAGGTCACACAAATGACCTATGGAAGATAGTTCGAATTGGAATGTAAAAATAGTGAAAAGAGCACAGATTAAAAACATAAATTAAAAAGAAGTTGACTACTGGTACTTATAAGATAAAAAGGAAGGATGTAATGGAGGTGAATGAAATTTGCCTGATCTTATGAAATTATGGAATTTTAAAACAGTCCCTTTTAATAATATAAACAATAGTCAAAAGACAAACAGAGGTAGATGCAAGCATTTTGTATTGACTCATCAGTACCTACATTACAATAACACTGTTAATATCAGCTTCAAATATAAGATCTAGTAAGAGTGTTAAGTCTATAATGTATGCAGGAAACAAATGGCAAACCTTACGCCCATGGGAGGCATAGATTGACTTATAAAGCCATTTCTGCACACGCAAGGGGGGTTTCAAACGGTTAATGGCAGCAGCCTCAGCAAACTGCAGGAAACAAGAGTTCTGATGGCATAGTAGAACTTTAAATGCAGAGTTTTGATCCAATAGATAAGAAGTGTCTTGCAATAGCCGATGAAGGCATTTTATGACCATGATTTGCTGCTGTTATTGGATTACTCAAGGCTGTTTGGACCCATTTTGGAAAATACTCCTTTATTTTGAAAGCCAAAGAAATAAATGTGCAGGTTCAGTTATGAATGAAAGCATATATCGGCATAAATTGGTGCCATCTAATTATGAATGCATATGAAAACAGGAATTACATAGGTTAGTGACAGACAAAAGAGCTTGGGCCATTCATAAAACCAAGAATGAATGATGATTGTGATTGTTTTGTTGAATTGACTTGAGATGCTCAGGAGAGATGAGATAATCATGTCATGTATTTTTGAGAAAGGATGTGATGCCACCTGTTTTGAAGACAACAATAATGTACCTTGCTTAAGCCCTCCCTTGACCAATTCATTTTTTTACACTTTCACTCAGTTTCCAACTTGCCCTTTTTAGAGAATTTTGTTGAGCGTGCGGGGTTATGGTATTTACAGAGTATCATAGAGAAAATATGGCCATGAAAGTCAGTTGGGTGACTTTGAGCCAGTCACTTTCAGCCCAACTTGCTTCACAGGGTGGTGATGACTGAGAAAATAGGAAGAATATGTTGTATATGTTTGCTATCTTGAGATATTTGTAAAAATAAAGGTAGAATACAAATAAATCAATAATAAAACAACTTCTCTAGATCATTGTCACTTAGGATTCCTGCCTGGTCATTGGTTGGAATTGGTATTGGTTGCTTTGGTTGATGATTTTTGTCCTATCCAGGAGGAATGCGCCTTTCTCAGTCCTCAGACCTCAGCTGCATTTGATAACACTGTGTACCCCTGCAAAGGATGGAAGTTGGAAGCACTGTTTTACAATGTTTAATTTATGTGTTCTGGCATTGGCAGGACATCCTCATTAATTATAGGATATTGCTGCTGGAGCTGTGGTGGCCATGGTTGAGAAGTCACTGCAGATATCCTTCCAGTATTCTCTGTCCTGAGTACATGCAGCATACTGATATTAGACTGTAATTACCATACTGCAGCCTCTGTTTGGCTTATTCAGGTCTTTTCTGCCACATTTTTGTTACTTTCCAGCCAGGTGGATGTCATCTTTCCAGAAGCTGTCTGGACAGACATGCTTCATTTATTCAACAGATGTGCCCAGACCAACAAAGTAGTGATTGCCAGATCATATCAGTTATAGATTGTTAACATATCTATCTAATGTTCCTATTCCACTATTAATCAACAAAATAGTTCTAAAACACTAATCTGAAATTTCCATAGGTGCTGAGTAAACTGTCCACATTTCTGCTGTAGAGTATGAATAGTATGATGACTGCATTGAATACCTAAATTTCAACTGATGTTTTTCCTTTTTCAAAGACATCACTATTGATAAAAGCTGACTGATCACTACCAGTTCATCCATCATCACTGAATCTGGCAACTGTTGATGCAAAGTTAAAGAGCTAGATTTTTGAGCCATGAGTTGACATAGTCAAGGTTTTTGTAAGTAATCCAAGCCTCTGTGCTCTGTTTATGATATCTAATGGTTCCTGTGCTTTCTATTCCGATTCTTCTGTTAAAGCAGTGGCATTGGCTTGTATCTCTGACTTTTCCCCATTACCCAACCTATCGCCTTCTTCAGCAGCTGTGGTTATAATACATACCTTCATCACAGTCTATTTTGATTATAAAATAATTGGTTTTGCCATTGTGAACTTTAACTATATCTTAAAATGTAGCAAAAGCTCAGGTGATTTTGCTGTGTATGCTGATCACCAAAATAACTTTCTCCTCCAAGTCCCAGTGGTTTCTCTTAAAGATAGTAACAATAAACATAATAGCAGTTTAGTTGCCTGATAGTAAAAATCTGGTACACATAGCCATGGCTTTCTCTGAAACAATCTTGTTCTAAGTAGTCTTATCAGCTGTAAATACTGTATGTTCTGATAATCTGCACAAGGACTTTCTATGGTCAGGGGGCTGATTCTGCAATAGCTTTCACATCATGCCTTTTCAAACATGAGCACAATATCAAGTGTTAATATCAACATGAAAGACCATTCAAAATTGTCAGAGAAAATTAGCTACTTTTTAAGGCTCAACAGGAACAAGGCCATGACATAATGCAGAGGAGTATCAGAAAAGTCAGCATCAATTCTTAATTAATATTGAGAACTATAGTAATGTCTCTCTGGTCAGTTGCATTGTTCAAACAGGAACAGGGGAGTTAACAGATGGTTAATGTTTTACATCTGTTTACAGAAGTCTAGATGGACCCTTCAAAAGTAATTAGCTCTGGGAAAATTGTAGCTCTGTGATTTTCATAGTTCATCCCCACTAGCCCAACTATAAGGGGGATTAGAAAAGCATTTGGGAAGGCTGAATTTCTATCTGTGATGATGCAGACTGCAGAGGTATACAGATTTTATTCTGTATTTTCTGAAAGAGGAGATACAGTATCTGGATGTGCTAAAAGAAGACATGAAGGTGATTGGGGCCAGAGTGAAGGATGTCGTGGAGAGTTGGGTGGAGACAGTTGATTCGCTGTGGCGACCCCTAATGGGAACAGCTGAAAGATGATGATTTTTTGAAAGGTATAGAAAAAAATTCAAAGTGATTACTTCCTAGACATCTGTAAGTAACAAGGTGGACACTGATAATTCCAATTCACTCTTCAGTTAGGAGAATGGTTACCCTGCATTGCTAGTATATATTGGTATTCTGGGAAAGTAACTGTGCATCAGATTGTCATTCAAACACAATATAAAAGTATAACTAATCAACTATACTAATGAAATATCTATTTCTAAAATATAGAACTACAATTCTGTATAATCTTTTGCCTACATGTATTTTGAACTTTGAACTACCAGAGAAAAATTGAATTCAATTATAGAAATATGTTTATCACAAGTACAATGATACTTTAGAAGGCACTTGTTAATAGAAATATAGTTCTGTGATCATTATTATTTTTGTAGGTGACGATGACAATGAAGATGAGGAAGTAGAGGAAGAAGGAAACCATATCAACACCAAAACATATTCAGATGAACCACCATTAAAACGGACAAAACCACACTTCTGATGGAAACTGTAAAACTTTTTTTTTAATCAAAGTTCCTATATTATGAAATTTTAACTTTAAAGAAATTGAAGGCTTGGATATTTAAAATAAGTTAATAAAATTTTGTATCTGTTATTTGAAATTATTCAACAATAACGTATGTATGAGTAAAAAAGAAGCAAAGTTGAAAGTACCCTTTCTGCTTGGGAAAGGCAGCACTGAAAACAGTTGACTGGAGCAACTACTGCCAAGCAGAAATACCCTCCCAACAGAGCTAGGCTCAGCTAATTCCCCACTTCCAGAAGTTTTATAGCCCAGTCTCTATCAGAACCTCAGGGGGAAGCACTCAGTTGCTCTCCAATCTGCCGAGAAAGAGACAAACTAACCAGCACATCATCCACAGGCATCCACATCTTAAATTCAGTTGGCCAACCCTAGCTATTTGATGGGTATTACATCTACAGCTGGCAAACTTAGCCACACAGGTTTTCTTTTCCCCAAGGTCCTTAGAAAGCCAGGTTAGCATACTTCACCCCATCATGCTTTCAAATTAGAAAAGGGAAAGCCAAACTAGAGGCTGTGGCCGGAGAAGGTGGTAAGCATACGGAGACTGCCTAGACTGTTATAGCCCTTCAAAGTAGACTAGAGGCTTGGAAGCCAAGATTATGCATGCTAATATTCCTTTTGCTATAAGATTATAGTATCAGAATATTAAAAGTCTGAATGTACTTCCCCCACTCTCCCTTTATCTTCATGAGAACTAGAGTGTTGGTTTTTTTCTGAAATGCTTACTCAGTTTACAGTTCTGGCCTCAGGGTTTTTTTTTTTTACTGATGCCTTCTTTCTTTTTTGTTCATACCTGGAGATGTTTTCTTTTTTGTCTAGTGATGTATTTTTCTTGTTTTTAGTATTTTATTTGTAATCTCTCAGAATTGGGAGTCAGATAGTACACCTATTTAGTAGTACGAGTAATATAAATATCTGTTATTTGCAAGGATTAAGATCTGAGAATGGGGAAGTTTCTGTTGTTGCACTCAAATTTCTATTTATCAGTTATCAGAAATGGAATTTGTAGTTAGATATTATCTGAAGATCCATTGTTTCCCCATTTCTGCACCCACTTAACCTTTCCAACAATGTCTCTATGATTGTACAGTTCTCAGATATAGTCAGTATTCAGAATATTGCTTCTGATACCTATAGACTGGATTTTAATTTGGTTCTAGTTATTTTGTATAAAATGCATTTTATTGTCTTTGCAATGATTCAAGTACTTAAGAAAATGGAAAATTAAACAACTTGGTTTTGAAACATGAGTAGCAGTTATTACATTTTAAAGAGAAATTATGCAGAAGTAAAATATATGAACAAATAAAAATAATTTTCTTTTAAACATATGTGCAAAAGGAATCCCATTTTATTTAGTGCAACATCATCAAAAGAGAAAGGACAATGTCTCAAATGCCATTTTTATAATTCCCAAATTTACACATAAACATAGGCAAATTCAATTTTCAGCAATTTGCTTACAGGAAACTTGAAGTTTTGAAGAATGCACAGTGAATTAGGATTTCAAATATATATTTACTCTAAAATCTTCAGATGGAGTGTAGAAATTCTGCTTTGTAAGGCAAATATGAAGAATGTTACCCCGTTCTCAAACAACTTTTCACCAAATAGAATACCCCCATAGTTAAAAATTATCTTGTTAAAAAAAAATAGAAGGTTGGTAGGTGTTCTGTCCAGAGGTTAATGTTGAGAAAAAGAATTTCAAGTTCTTTTCAGATATTCAACTGATCTTCAATTTATCAAAAACCAGCCATGGGGAAGGGGCGAGGGCAAGCCACATTTGTTTTCCTTACGTGTCAATAAGCTGCAGTCTGCTGATTTGATTGGAGGCCTTTGCAAATGTTTGATGACGATTGCAAACCACAGCCAAGCAAATAGGAATTATGCAATAGCCCACTGTTTTAGGATCAGCCCTCGTACATGAGTAAAGAAATAAGAACATTTGTAAATAAGGTATTAAAAAGATAATGGCCCATAGCCAAAAGGGTACAGAGAGAAGACGTGTTTTTAAGGAATGCATCCAACTGATTTCTTGTTTAAATTTCTCTGGTGGCTGCTGAATGTGTTCCAGGGCTAGTCGATTGTAAGTCTCATTGATTTCGAAGACATAATAAAATGCTGCAGCGCTTGCTATTAGATACAGTCCCACACCAATCCATCCCATCCTCTGACGGAAATTCATCATTCTCCATGCTCTGCACCTTAAAAACAAAAACAATAATTAGCCAGGAAAAGTAACATATAATAGTAAACAATAATAAGAGTTGCTTAGTATAATTCAGTGTTTCTCAACCTTAGCAATTTTAAGCCCCATGGACCAATTCCCCAAATTCCCTAGCCAGGAAATTCGGGGAATTAAAGCGCCATAATATTAAAGTTGAAAAATACTGATAGACATGAGCTATTTTTTAGCTTTTTGATTTTAAGATATTCTATTGACAGTAGTAAGGTATCTTGATGTTAGCATTAGCTGCAATATGCTAACAATGTAATGTTTCAATAAACACCACTGGGGGGGGGGGGCAGTGTTGGGTTTCAGGGTTTAGTGACCATGGATTAGAGAAGGGATTTCCAATCTTGGCAAGTTTAAAATGTGTGGACTTCCAACTCTCAGAATTTGCCAGCCAGCCATATTGGCTTGGGAATTCTGGGAATTGACGTCCACACATCTCAGTGTTGCCAAGTTTGAGAATCCCTGGACTAGAGAACTGATTTCCTAACATTTTGCCAGCAATTGTGGTTGGCATCTTCAGGAGTAAAGTAGTCTGCTAAGCAAGCCACCGATAACTGGGCAGGGTCTAGCTGGCCTCCTGTCTTTATAGACTGGTGCCCTAACTTCTAATTCCCTTTAGCTGAGCTGATTTCTCAGTGGGGCAGATTGGTGAGAGCTTTTTTCTTTTGACTGAAATTTGTTCAGTTTTTCCTACTTGCACTTACTATTTTCCAGTAATTTTTTGCTATGGAATATTTTTATTCTATATGCATAAAGATAAAGGTTTCCTCTTGTCCAGTTGTATCCAACTCTACAGTGGGGTGCTGATCTCCGTTTCCTAATGGAGGGAACCAGCGTTGTCCAGAGACACTTCTGTGGTCATGAGGCCAGAAGGACTATATGCAGAGTCATATGGAATGCTGTTGCCTTCCCACTGAAATGGTACCTAATATCTACTCGCATTGGCAGAAGCTAATTAAGCAAATAACTGAATCTCACCCTGTTGCATGGTGTTTGATTTCAAAACCAGGCTCTCAGTTTTCCAGCTCACAAGCCCAGCATCTTTAACTGCTGAGCCATTTTGCCCCCTTTCTATATGCATGTGTGGTTCTTATGCAAGTATATAATGTAGTGGTTTTACAGTAAGTAGACCTGATCTGGCAAATTCAAATTCAGCTCCACTCAAGTATGAAACTGACTGGGTGATCTTAGATTTGTCCTTCACTCTCAACTCAACATATCTCACACGTAATGGTAAAAATTTTATATAAGTAAGTAAATAGCAATATAAAAACAGAGATACACAAACCCTCTTTCAATATGAAGAGAATGCATGTGTAGTAATTGAGTAATTCACTATGAATTTACCTTTCTTTTTGGCCTTTGTTTAAAGATCCCTTGGATCTTTAAGACAAAGATGCTAAACTTTGTTTAAAGATCCTTTAGCAAATATTAGTAGATATCCTCAGGGTTCAACTACACCCCTACACATTTGGTAACAATGCACATAGATATATGCTCAAAGCTGGCAGCTATAAAACTAATGCCTTTAACGAATTACGTTTATTATGATACATGCTTCTGTTTCATTACAGCAAGACCACAGGACTGAATTATCTCTATTTATGCAAGATACAGATCACCTTCCAAAATATACTAGTCTCAGAATTATTATGTTTGATGATTATAAGCATTTAAAAGGGTTCCCAAGCAATTAATGAGTGATTTATGGCATTTATTTATTACTAGATTATTAAAGTCTCATTTGTTTTTCATGTAGGATGGAATATGAAACACCTTCCATCTAGCATGAAAAGCAAGGAATTATGTGTAAAAAAAAATTCCACAGAAATAGCTGCTTTTTCTGAAAAAGGATGCAATGATTAAAGCAAAAATAACTAGACATCAGAGTTCTTTCTTGTCTGAAGAAAACCAAAATTTTAATTCATCATTCTATAATTCTGATCATTTACCAAACACATAATGATACTGAAGCATACTTAAGTTCTATAAGCAGTGAATTTTGTTTAAAATTATAATCTCTACTTTCAACATACAAAGGGGCATATTATTCCAAACTAGGAATGTGTAACTGTCAGTGTCACTCATCCCAGTATGATTATGAAAGTTATGGGCACATATTGCTCAGAAGAGTAAGATGTTGAACAGCTTTTATTCCTACCATGAATCATCCCAGCATCCTAAATTAATTGCAGAACTTTAGGCACAACATGCTTTTGTAGCTGTTAAAAAACGCCTTTTCCTTTGGTTTCAATATATAGAAGCACAGTGGCCTTAGTTAATGATCAAAGAAAGTTTGAACTTTAGGAGCATACTGAATTTAAAATGGTGAAAATGAATCAATGAAATATACATACACACACACACACACACACACCTGCTTTCATCTTTCAGAAAAAAGCCACAATTACACAATACATCAAAGGAAATATCAATTTAAAGCAACCCTGTTTTAAAACTCATATTAAAAGAGACATGGATATAGCTATTCATGCTGCAGTGTCTTACCTTTAATTTAGTATCATTTTTGTGAACATACTCTAATGATTCTAATTCTGAATTTCCAGGAAAATAGATCAATCTTTATTAGCAATAATAACTATGAAAAATAACATATGAAATACCATATGTTCCACTTCTGAGCTTCCTGAAATATTTGATTAGCTACTTGAAATAACTCTAGTATGATCTAAATAGACAATTCTGATATTTTCACATTTGTAATAAACATTATTTATAACAGGTTTATAATAAATTGCTGCATATAGCTCACCATAGGTCATTGTCTTTCAAAATGACTACATGAGATTTCAGGTTAACAATCTTTGTTTTGCAGTCATTACCTCAGGATACTAAGTATCAAGAAACCAATCCATAAAATTTACCTGATTTTGCTAACATAGGAAAAAGGACTACTTACATTTTAGAACAAATTTAAAAGGTTTCAAGGACAATTCTGAAGCCCAGTAACAAAAGTCCAAGCAGTACCTTCGCACCAACTGATCTGTATTGCTTGCCACTTATCTGCACTGCAGTTCTAGGCAATCAGTTCATGGTGAAGTTTATGTACTTATGAAGAACTTAATATAAACTGTGGAAACATTTTAAGGTCATAGAACTAAGTTGTCATACTACAGTAATTAACTTAGAAAATCCCTACTTCAATATTTACTGCAGTCACGCATCCTATAGGAGAGGTTTCTGTTGGCTGTTATAATTGAGACTGAGGGGTAATCTGAGCATTCATTAAATTCACCCTAAACATTGGAACTATTTTATCAGCGCAAACACTAAACGATTATCTCAAGGCACGTTACAGGAACTTTATTCCAGTTCTACAGCATACTTTTACTTGAAGCATGTAGCAATCTGTTCCAGAGCTTGATTTACAGATTGTTTTGCTGCCAATGCTAATGATAATATTGTTTAAAAAGATTTTAATATCAGGATTCACCAGAAAATGAAGATAATAGCTTTCTGAATAAATTTGGATTCATTTTCTTCACTTCTCTACCAATCTTCTTTAATCTATTTACACTATGAGGAAGAGATGCATACTTTGAAATTTTGGAGTTCCCTTATTACATATATATTAATCCCATTCTTCTTCCAAATAATTAGAGACTGAATTAATATGAAGATAACCAAAGTCAGTATTGTAAAACTTCATTGCATGTTTTTCATTTTACCTATAGAAAATGGGTACCATAAAAGCATCACTTTCCGTATAGTATTTATAGTCCATGGACAATATTTATATTCTGTGACACAGAGCCAGTTGGATATACTGGTTAGGGCATTATTGAACAGGCATATCCAACTTTTTTGGTTTAGCTGAGCCTCATAAAATATATTTATTTTGAGAATGTATATAGCCACCTGCTCACTTTCAGTGACTAAGCAGCTCACAAAAAATAAAAACCCAATATACAAATATGTTTGTATATACTATATAATAATGTAAATGTTTATGATCTTGTGAGGTGGGCTGCATGGTGTTGGACACACCTGTGCTAGAAATTGTGTGTGTGCTCTAACCCTGCCTTGGGCACAAAACCAACTGAGCGATCTTAGGTCTGTCCTTTCAGACCTAGGAAGAAGGCAATGGCAAACCACTTTTAAGATCTTGCCAAGAAAACTCAGAAACTTGTTCAGGCAGTCACCAGGAGTCAATGTTGACTCAAAGGCATACATAGCCATACACACACACACATACAAAAGTGTGACATGCTAGCTATAATTTTCCATAAGATCTTAAAACTATCTACATTATTTCTAGAGGTAATAATGTAGATAATATTGGAAAACTTATGAAGAAAACTTAAAGAGTTATATTGCCACTGTTTATCATTTGCATCTTTTGTAACAGTTTTTCGTTGCTATCTTATTGCCATATGGTTATTTTGTTAAACCACATTGATGGATCATTCTCTTATATATTGATCTTTGTGTATACTGCATCTCTGCTATGCTATCCTCTAAATATAGCACACTTCCACGGCACTATTCAAAAACGACCCTATTTTAAATGTATAGCTTGTGAGAGAGATATTCAATACGAAAGGATGCATTTCACTGCTAGCAATGTGATGGCAAGGAAGCCAGTTATTAAAATCATTAATACCACTTGCAAACAAAAGAATTCTGTCTCCTTTATAGCACACCTCTTGAAAGTAAGTGGATTCTCAAGTCTCCTTGAGATTGAACTCCCTTCCCTCTGGGGACTTTATGGGTATGTCTTACACGTTTTCTTGGCAGCAGTACAGAAATAATTGCCCAGGCTTTCTGCTGGGATTTTCTTTTCTTTTTTTAGTTTCCCACTCAAGTTTATAATCTGAAGACTTCTTGGTGGCCTCCAATCCGAATAGCTAACTGATCCTCCTGCTTAATTTTTTTTTTTTTTTGAGAGAGAGTTCAGATCCCTCTATATATCTTCTCTATCTGCTGTGTTTAACTCTTCCCCACACAGAGGTATACTGTAGATGGGAAATACAACTCCGTCCAAAAGGCAAAGATCCCCACCCCCACCCGAGAAGAAAGTCGCGAGGGATCCCACCTTCCAGGGCAAAACTTTAAAACAGAAACCCAGGATCTGAAGGGTTTCCATGGGGCTTTTGCCCCTTCCCTCGCGGTCTCTCTCCCACCCACCCACCCACCCAAATTCATGCAGACCAAGGGGCTGGCCTCTTGCATTTCCTCGCCACGGGAGAATCCATGCCTTCTCCTCACCGCCATCAACTCCCCTCCCCTCCGTGGGGTTTCAAGAGGAACTAAAAGTTGCCAGGTGGGGAGGGGAGGGGAGGGGAGGGGAAGCTCCTAGGCAATGCTAGAACACCAATTAAGTCCAGCAGCCCCTACCCGGGGGGAAGAGGCTCCGCCATCGGCCTTTTCCCTGGGCGGCGAGGCTGCCGCATTCCCAGCCCGCCTCCCTTCTCTCCTACCCACCGCGTACCTTCCTCCGCCAGGGAACCCGGGAGCAAAACAAGCCGGAGGAGGAGGGCAGGCGAGGGGAATCCGAGGAAGGGCCGCCCGCCCAATCACAACTCTCCCTGCGCCGCGTCCAGCGGAGGAAAGAGGGAGGGCGGCGCTCCGCCAGACGAGCCACGCTCCGGATCCCTCCGGCGCCGGGCCCCACCATCCGTTTTGTCTCCGGCCGAAGACCCGCCCTCGCCTCCCTCTGCTTCCGGGTAGAGCACGAGGGCTGTCTGCTGCCGTGGCTCCCATGTCCGGAGTGACGGACGGGCGGGCGGGCGCCGGGGAGGGCGTTTCACCCGATCCCTCAAGCCGCCGGAGCCACGCGAGGGACCTACCAGTCAGGCTGTTTTTGGAGAGAAAGAGACGGAAGAGCGAGCCAGGCTTCCTTCTTAACGTGGGGGCAGAGGAGATGGTTGGTATCTCCCCCGCCTGTTTGTGCGGGAAGGAGGGGAGCGAACACACACACACACCCCATGCACAAACACTTCCATCCTTGGACCAAGAAGATCTGCTTTTGTAAAAATAAAAAGTGATTTTTTTTTTGTTGCGAATGGCTACTGTGAGTTTTATAAGTAAAGAACATTTTTCGGCATTTTCCCCAAGGATTGGAGAAAAAAAAAAGAGACTCTTCTCTGGAGATAGTTTTACACCAAGTGGTACAGGCTTCTGATGTAGTGTAGTTCTCTGCTTAAGAGCACAGTTGAGCCCCCACTCCTCCCAAATGATGTTGCTAAGTGAGAAATTGGTTAAGAGAGTTTTTGCACCATTTTATGATTTCTTGGCACATTTGTTAAGTGAATCATTGCAGTTGTTAAATTACTAAGCAACCCAGTTGTTCAATGAAACCAGCTTCCCCACTGACTGCTTGTGATGAGGTTGCAAAAGATGATCATGTGATCCTGGGAGAGTGAGTTGTCAAGCATCTGAATGTAATTCACGTGACTGTCAGTTGAATCATATGACTGTCGAAAAAAACAAAAAAAAAACTATTCAGAAGGGTTTCTGGACCACTTCCTCTTTTGCCTCTTAGATAGGGTCTGCCTACCTGTTAGGTTGGTCCCCCAGGCACTGCTGAACCTGTGTTAATCTTACACTGAGCTAATCCTGTGATACTCAGAGAAACTTGTCAGCATGCTGATGCAAGCACAGCAGGAAGTTCTGTGGCGTCTGCTGTTGGCAATTGTGAATGCAGTCGGCATGACACTGCAACAGTGGAACACATGAATAGGAAATGCAAGGCTGGGTTTGTGCAAGGAAGCAAAGCAGCAGCTTCATTAACATTTAGACAAAGACATACCCAATCAAAGGATATACCATATGTACGATTGATATCTGTATGATAGATAGATAGATAGATA
>JAEANM010009365.1:0-16415 GCA_017656035.1 Myanophis thanlyinensis
TTAACCCTTCGGTATCAGGCCAGGCCGGCTCGTTGAAATAAATGGGTTTTCAGGGCGCGTCGGAAACCCCAGAGATCTGCAATAATACGAATCTCTGAGGGAAGTTCATTCTTGATGGGTGGGTGCTGCCACAGAGAAGGCCCGTACCCTCGACCTTTACCTAATGTGAAGAAATATCAGTTTTAATACTATGGTCAAGTAAAATTGAAGGCCAAGGAATTTAATTCTGTTCCAATGCCTTTGTTGAGATCTATCAAAGACTATGAGAGCTTTCAAAATGAATGTGCTTGGCAATAAATCTGATACTAATAATACTCATTATATTCTAAATAGTTTGAGAGGGCAATCATTCTAAACTCAAAATAGATGTTCAGGGATTGCTCTTATTTTTAAAAGGACAACTTGCAGCAGTCATTTCAAATCAACATGGCAGCCATGTACATTAAGTCTAAAAACAGATAAAATGTTTCAAGCTCAAATTATACTCTAAAGATTTGTTCTGAGCTTGGGGACAAAACAAGGGTATTTCATTTCACATTAAATGTCCTGACAACCTATGACTTACTTGTTTAAAACAAGACAATGCAAACTCATCTATCTAAATTTGTTAGCCAGTACATCAGTAAAAACAGTTGCTAGAGCTAATTCAGAAGAAAATATAGTTTAGTGAGAAAAAAATTACTTAAGCTTCTGGGAATGCTGTGAGCAGCTATAAAACAGACAAGCAAACAATCAAATGGATAAAAGTACAGTTCAACTCAGAGTTCTCAGTCAAGGCATAAATAACTTTTTATCCTACTTCAGATGTATTATACAAAGTGCTGGCTCTCTGAAGAAGACTCTAATTTTGGGAAAGGTGGAAGGAAAGAGAAGAGGATAACCAGCTGCAAGTGGATGTTTACAGTTACAGTAGTAATGAGTGCACCATTGGAAGACTTGAATGACCAGTTTAAGGACAGATTATGATGGAAAAAGTCTATCCATGTGGTTGTTAAGCATCAACAGTGACCTGATGGCACATAATCAATCAATCAATCAATCAATCACAGAGAATGACAACTATTCTAGATCTTAAAAAAATGCTACCTGATTGGTAAACCTACTTCTTTTGTATGTGGGGAAGGTGGTATGTGTGGTATGCATATGTTTTGGTATGGGAAATTACAGTTCATAGATTGAAATGAAATATTGCTATCACTTCGAGTGTTATACTGAGTTTCCAATTTATATATATGTGTGTGTTCTCAGCTGTTTTTACTAAAGCTGGTGGATTTGGTGGGCCTGTGTGGCCACCTTTGGAAAACAGGGAAAATGGAGACAGACAACAGCATGTTAATCCTGGACAAGGTGTCTTGGGCCTCCCTCAGGAATGGCTTTGTATTATTGCATGAGCTATTTTTGAGAACACAAAGTCTGAATGAATGAGCCCTGATGTCTGGTTCCTATATGTGCTCTAAAGCTTGGCAAAGCATTCCTTCCTCTGGACAGAGCTGGAACAAATGAATTCCCCTCAAATTTGCCCACCATACCTAATTTAATAATCTCACCTTAAACGAATAAATAACTCTGTAATATGATTTCCCAGTGTTTCTTTTTCATTTAGTACGTGAAGAGCTTCTAGGTTTCTGTTACTGGACTCTTAGGGAGCATCACTAAAGGATTTCTGGCCAAATAACTCCTGTTAAAATAGTGAAACTCACTGATCCAAAGAGCCCTGAGTACCATCTGTCAAAATGTGTACCTGAAGACTTTATTTAAAAAAAAGGGATTTAATACTTACCCTTTCTCACTGACCTTAGGCTTAAAAAGTATTTCCCAACATTTAACCTACATTTCATTCCTTATAATTTAAAACCAGTATTTTATATATTAACTTAAGAGGATAAGGAAAGGAATTGCTTCGCCTTGAATAAATGAGACTGAAAGCATACAAGACTGTCATGTCTTTCTTTGTAGAATATTTTTGTGGTCTCTGTCTGGCTTGCTATGCTTCATTTACAGCTAAGAGGAAATGTACCTTGAGGCAATTCTTTCTATGGATTAAGATGTGAAGGCTGTCCATGTTAGAATTTAACTTCACATGTACCAGCTCTCTGCACCTACAAACCTATTGGCAGGCTATTAGATATAGATAGCTGAGGGCCTCTGCAATTCTATCTCCTTTCCTTACTAACAGATTTAACTTCATCTTTATCTGTGCCTTACCTCTATGTAATATGCTTCCAATTATTTGGACTGATATATTCTTAGAGTATTCTTCACTACCTTCATTTCATTTTTTTTTCTGATTCTGATCTGAATCATTCACAGAGTTACCAATAGGTTCTCTGCACATAATGGAAGTTTCAGATAAGTTTAGATGACCCAAGTTTTCATACCATACATTATTTCATAAATAAACCTGATCTTTATTTTTTATTTCTTTCACACAATACCAGCCTCGGGAATGCCTTACAAAAGATGTACTCCTATTTTTTTCTGTTCCTCTGTCCTCATGTCTTTCCACAGTATAAAGCTACTTGCTATTCAACAGATCAATAGAGAGAAAGGTGGATGTTGTCTCTTAGATACCCGTCTCTCAGTAATAAACTTAGAGTTGGCAAAGCATTGCATTTTTTTTTTTTTTAGATTTTGAAAATTCTGAATAGTCTAACAAAATGAATGCACTAGAAAGGGGTTTGTCTAGTAAAGGCTATTATGATGGTTCTGCCCCCAAAGAAAATATTAATTTAGCAAAATATCAGTTTCTTAGGTTGCTTCTCATTAATCTCCTCTACCCTACATATAGCCTACCCTCCTCATATGGTCAGCAAGAGGTTGGAGTTGACGATCCCTCCAAGTTATATATTTCTGTAATTTCAGAATTTTTTTTCCTTTTGCTGGGTAGATGGGCATCTTTCCAGACAAAGAAATGGATACAACTGCTTTTATATAGATGAAGCCAACACCTGCCTTTATATCAGACCAGCTTCCCTAGTTTTCATTATATAGGAATAGTTTTAAAAATTAAGTCAGGTGGTATATGGAGGGTGATGTGTTCCTGATAACTGTTAACATTAAAAAAAAACAACCCACCTCAAGGCAGAAACTAGAAACAAAACATGTTTTCAAATGATGGGGAAAAGAAAATTTGGGGAAAGAGAAAATTTTGCCTTAGTGCTATGCTAACATAATTATTTGCTGTTAGGAGAACCTGTACCCAGAATTCCTTTTAATACATGTAAAAAAAGGAAATGTCCCTTCCTAAGAAATATGTGGGACAACATTCATAGAGGCCTTTTTTCTTATTTCGAAAAAAGGCAATCACACCTGTTTTGAATACCTTCTGGGTAATTGACAATGTTTACAAAAGCAGCCAGCATTTAACATTAGAGGTTCCAGTGGGCGCATTTTGTGCTGATTGCTTTCTCAGTTGATTCATTTGGTTTGCTCAGTAATGAAATATAAATGAAACTATCAAAAATATGCAGCTCATAAAATCTGAAGGATACAGACAAGAGTCCCCTCCACTGCTCTACACATACATAGTTGACCTGATAGCATTCAAATATTCATTTGGCCTTGATATATTCTGCCTATGCTTCTCAAAACCATCCTGCTAGCACAACAAGAAAAGAAAGGTGGGAATACTTAATGGATTATTATTTTCTTTATCTGAATTGACAAATACCTTGCTTTATAAGTATATTGTTTTTGGAGGTAGAAGGTTTTTTGTTTGTATTAAAATTATTTTGTTACATTGAATTACAAATGTTTAGAGCCTGTTGAATAAACAAAAGATCTTTAAATATAGGTACAGTAGGTTTACACACTGTCATGGTTTATATAGTTTGAATTTTATTTTTTCTAATTTCATGCTGACTTAAAATGAAAAATAACAATGATACAATACTGAAAAAAAAAACCCTCTCCAATATTTGTTTTTTTAACTCCATCCATCATACACATCAATTTAAATCCTGGCATTGCCAAAAGGAAGGGTGCACAAGATACATGAGCTCATTATCCTGAATTGTAAATTGGGAGAAGGCATGCCAAATCCTGCTGTGTTCATTTAACAATTAAAGAACAGCTATGGAGAACAGAGAACGCTGCAACAGTCTGTGTAAAATGGTATGCTATTTACATATATCCCCAATAATGAAACACTATATAACTGCCATCATTCTACATGATTCTTAAGTGACCATTTATATAAAAGTGTAGGTTGTAAACAATAGTCACAGTCTATACAAATGGCAAATTGACAAAGCATATTAACTCTTGAGCCTACATAGTTGTCAAGTTAATATTTGATTGGCAAATTAATTTTTTGCATTCCATCTTCTTTTCTGACGTGAAAGAAATAGAAAGCATTAAATCATGTATTAGTTGCAGACATGAATTCTATGATAATGTTGTATTTTCACTCCATATATTTATTATAATATAATATATTTAATAGTCTAGGAGCACTAGAGTACTCCATGGACAGACTGTTAGATCTGGAAGAAACCCAAGCCATTTTATGTTGCTTTGAGCTCTTGCATCTTGAATGCAACTAACTTCTTGTGAATTGAAATGCATTAAAATATACATTGACATGCATTTCAAATGATGTACTTTAAACTTTAAAATACACAAACACAAACACACACACACACACATGAATTTTATCTGGGGTAAATACACACACACAAAAAAAAAAAACAGGGCAGAAAGCAGGTTTTTAGCAATAGAAACCTTACAAATACAAACTGTTTCTTGCACATAACCTTGCACAGACTTTACACCAGGTTGATTCTTTGAGAGCAATATTCTTTTAGAGCAACAGTAATCTTAGAGAGCCAGTTTGGTATAGTGGTTAAGGCACCAGGCTAGAAACCAGGAGACTGTGAGTTCTAGTTCTGCCTAAGGCGCAAGGCCAGCTGGATGATCTTGGGTTAGTCACTTTCTCTCAGTCCTAAGAAACAAGCAAGGGCAAACCACTTCTGAAAAACCTTTCCAAGAAAACTGCAGGGACTAGTCCAAGCACTGACCAGGACTCAAAAATGGACCCAACGGCATCCCTACCAAATAAAATAATAATCTGTTATCAATATTCTTAAACTGCTGCAATCAGATCTTCTAAAAAATCAGTGCAAACAATGGCTGAAATGAAAATGAAAATGAAATGTCCAATCTCTTCTTAAAAACTTCCACTGTTGGAGAATTCACAACTTCTGGAGGCAAGTTGCTCCATTGATTAATTGTTCTAACTATCAGGAAATTTCTCCTTAATTTTAAGTTGCTTTTTTCCTTGATAAATTTCTATCCGTAGACGTTGAAGATAGTTGCATTTTAAAAAAATATTTTCTCTATGAGACTAGACATTGATCTATCTTGTTGCAAAGCAATGAAAAGCAACACCATTAACACTGGGAGAGAAATGAATAATTATTGCAATAGAACACATGTTGAGAGGTGTGAATTAAGAGCCAAAAGACAACTGAAATATTCCATGAGTTGTCTACTCCTCCCTCTTCTACAGAAATTTATTATCATTAGCTGTTGTTCTTTCACCCTTAATAAATTGAATAATAAGCTATATAAATGGAAAGTAATCAATTGTTCCAAATGTTTGTATGCAATGTAATACCTCTAATAAAAGAACCTTGGCATGAAGATGGTGATTCATTTGACAAAATTTCCAAAGAGCTTTGCTTTTTTCATTTGCTTAATTGGGTCCTGACTGAACTGAACATGTAAATTGGATTATTATTATTATTATTATTATTATTACATGTTGCTTAAGTGGGCAGGTTTAATTAACTGCTTAGGTGGTCTGTCCAGTGGTTCAGGTCTAGTGAAATCAGCCTCTAAGGAAGAAAATGGCAAAAATCCCTGTAGTTAAAGATTCAGATTGATTTAATCCAAGGAGTGAAAGGCAAAATATGTTCAATGATCTTCAGGGATGACTTAAAAGAACCAACTGGCATTCCACTACTGATCTTTTTTTTCCCCTGTGTCTCCATAAGAGATGCCATCCTAATTGCCAGCCAATATGCTAGCTCCAGGCAGCTCCTCAAAATGAATGTGATGGCTTCAATAGCAGCATGTATTGCCTCAGCAAACCTATCCATAACTTCCCATATTTGGAAAGCAAACCTTGTAGCAAAATATATTATCTTTTTCCACCCTGCCATGAGCTTACTGGCATTCGCTTGTTGGCATTAGCCTCAATGTTTTCATAGAAACTATCAAATTGGGAATGGCTAGTTTTTGTAACTGTTTTTTTTCCCACTACCTTATTCTGAGGACAGTGTCAGGCACTGGATGAGAATCTATTCTAGAGGCATTTGCATCTTCTGAATTCTTGGCACTATACATGTATGTGGTCAAAAGAACAACATCAAGTGCCATTAGTTACAGTAAAGAGACTTTTCAAGTCTTAAGTTGAGACAGGCACTGCCCCAAACTCCAAGTTGAGACAGGCACTGCCCCAACCTCCATTTTTTTCTGAAGGAAATGCTTCATTGCACTAATGATAGGGCCAGCCTTGATATACTTCTAGTTGATTGCAGGAATTTACACAATCAATTTAGCAAATAGAAACAATTTGATAATAGAAAATGGAAGGAAACTGGGAATCAGTGGTTACTTACATGTGTGACATCTCCTCCAACATTAGAATACAGTCAATTCTATGTGTTAAAAAAGAACACCGTTTAAAGTAGATTAAATAATTCCAAGATTATTTCCATAAATGGATGAAAATAACCAACATATGTGCTTTTTGTATCAGAGGATTCCTGGTGGAGTTATACTCCTGCAAAATAATTTGCTAAATATGTCTAGATATTTGAGAAAAATATGTCCTTTCATTCTTGCTTTGAGGATTGGAGGGATACTCCAATTCTGATTCTGATTTGTTGGAGAACAAAATTCTTAACTATTCCTTCATTCCCTAACAGAGGTGACTGGAAAACCATTTATGACTGCACAAACCATTGATTCCATCAGATAGATAATAGATGATGAATAACTCGTAGGGTGTCACCATATATATGAATGAATCTGCTCTAGATTCCCAGTCTTCTGAGAGTTCTTCCTAACCACCCAAAGCCTGTCTCAACTTCTGTCTCAATTCCTCACAACATTCTTCCTTTTGCAACTTCCACCACTTGGTCTTCTTCTCTATCTTTCATCTCCTCTTCATCCTGATTGTCAGAGTCATCCTACACACCACCATCTGATGCTGTCTGGCTACACTGTCTCCTGCCACCACTTTGCAGTCACTAATCTCTCTCTCTCTCATCTACATAGAATGTAGTCTACCTTAGGGGTCTCCAAACTTGGCAATTTTAAGACTTTTGGACTACAACTCTCAGAATTCCTCAGTCAGCTTTGCTTACATGAGGAATTCTGGGAGTTGTAGTCCACAAGTCTTGAAGTTGATAAGGTTGGAGCCCCTTGATCTATCTGCATACTCCTACCTCCACTCTTATATGTAACTCTATGTTCCTCCCTCTTCTAGAAATAGGTGTTAACTACAACCATTCCCATCCTCTTATCAAAGTCCACCACCATCTGTCCTTCTAGGTTCCTTTCTTTAACCCCAAACCTGCCCATCACCTCCTCATTGCCTCTGTTCCCCTCACCCATGTGCCCATTGAAATCTGCCCCAATCACCACTCTCTTTTCTCTGGGTATACTCTCCATCACCACATCTAAATCACTCCAGAATATCTCCTTCTCTTCTAATTCACACCTTATTTGTGGAGCATAACCACTGACTACATTCAACATTACCCCTTCAATTTCCAGCTTCAAACTGATCACCCTGTCTGACACTTTTTGCACCTCTAAAACATTTCTCACAAGCTCCTCCTTCAGGATCATTCCTATCCCATTTCTCTTCCTATCTGCACCATATTAAAACAGTTTGTATCCCACTCCAATACTACATTCTTTGCTACCCTCCCACCTGGTCCCCTGCACACATAGTATATCTACCTTCCTTCTCATGTCTGCCAGCTCTCTACCTTTCCCTGACATTGTGCCAATGTTAAGAGTCCCTATTTTTAGACTTATAATCCTGCCTTTCCTCTTCTCTCTCTGTCTATGAATCCTTCTGCCTCCTCTCCTCTCCTTCTTCGACCAACAGTAGTCCAATTTCCACCAGCCCTTGTAGGTCAACAGCACTGGTGGTGGTGAGAGCATATGTACCGAAGACAAATTCCTTGTGTGTCTGATCACACTTGGCCAATAAAGAATTCTATTCTATTCTATTCTATTCTATTCTATTCATCCCAAATCACCCAATTACTTTACATGGTAGAAAGTGGACCAAATCATCTTACTCCAAATCCAATTCCTTTAACCACTACATCATGTAGTCTTCATCAAGGAAGGTGTACTGATGTGGCAATTTCTGTGTCTTCGATTTCTCATATGCAGCAGTGCTTTTGCCATTACTAGTAGGTAATTGATTCTGGGCAGAGAATCAAAAAGCTAACAGAGTTTCTTTTAAAAGAACTTCAATGTTAGTTATTTTAATTATTTTTCCTAGCAAAGATTTCAATACACATTGAAATAAGTGAATATATTTGCAGATAATCAATCTCATGGAAAATCTATATTTGAGACCAGATGCTTTAAGAGCTATGTTTCACCAAGGATTGACAGTAACACTATGCATAATGTATATATTACATTAACCAATGTGCAATTTTTAATTAAATCACAGCTGAGATTAGTAGAGAAGAGAAATAAAGATGCTCAGATAAAGACAGAAAATTTCAAAGAGGGTGAAAAACAATTTCTTCCAATGTCTTCTGGCTATTTTTTCTGTCTGAAGAATTGGAAACATTGAAAAACAATAATTTATGAAATATTTTTCTTACAAAAGATGAATACTTAAATCAACATATTTATCACTGTATCACTTTACACAATTATGATGAAGACAAAGCTTCTTTGTGAAATTGCAGTCTTATGCTACATTTATAACCTTATGGAACGAAATCTGAACAGCTGCATAGTCTTAATATTTTACACTAAACTTCCATAGTTTCTGCAAATCAGTTTTATGCAGCAGGTAGCAGTAGTTATATGTCAGTGTCAACCTTAAAACAAAATGACAACAATGAATCAATTCAACATAACTAAAATAAAGCCTTTCCATTGTAGTTTGTCCCAAATAGATTTTTCCCTGGTTAGTTAGCACAGACTCCATTAATATATATCTTATTTTTTTTCCTGTGGGGTGTATATGGGTCGGGGGGCCAGGGGGGTTGCATGGAGGGAAGCTCAGTCAATCTCATTGTACACATGTTGTATTTTGAAAATATAGATTTGGTTTGATTTGATTTGATAAGTGTGTGTGTGTTTGTTTGGGGTGTGTATTTGGGATGATTTGTCAAAGTCTCATTTTTTGCAGGGCTTCCTTGGGGCATAACTTTCAAATCAGACAAAACCCAAAGCTATTACTGAATAGGCCATAGCTGAGAAAAGATGATAAAATCTTCTTTCCTTCATGGTTAGTGGGAAAGAATACATTATCCACTGAATTCCTTCTGTCTTGCTATGAGTTAATCCGATTGTTGGCAGATACTACCAGCAATGAAGTATGACAGCTATTATAATTGTGAAATTTTAAACTCCCATCCCGGAGGTAAATATTTTTTTTTTTTTTAACAGTTCTATCCCTCTCACTTTAGCCAAGGCAAAGCAGTTCACAGGCTAAGTGTTCCTTGCAGCAATTGTCTTTCTAAGCTAACATTGTCTGTTGAGAAGCAGAGGCAATTTAATTCCGGTTCTGCATCAGTTTATTTGAAATCAAAATGAAGCTACACCCCACCTTGCAGTGTTGCAATTATTCAGAGGTTGTGGGCTATCTGTAACTATGGATAACTGTTTCTCTCTATTTCCTCCCTTCCCAAAATCCCAGAGCTATGGAAACAAATTCCTGGCACTTTTCTCTTTAGAAGACATCTTCCTGTCTTTCACACTTCAACTACTATTAGCCAAAGCACCTAGTGGCAAATATTTCTGACATACCATTACTTTACCTTCACTTTATTTAAAATAAACTTTTAAAGGTAAAAGAAGAGCGACATAGTTATAGCCTGCATCCCTTCACAGCAGCCATTATTTGCAAACAACCCAAAATGTCACATACAAGATGAAAAAAAAAAAAAAAAGAGTGGACTAGTAACTTATTTCATTTGCATTTGAGGTGAATGAGAGAGGACAGATTTCCATGGCTCCAGCCTCTACAGTAGATCAGGAACCAAACATGATTTGTTGATGTATTGATTGGTTGATTGATTGATTGATCAGTTAGCATTCTCCTGTTTATTAAAGATGAGCAGTGATTTGAGTCAAGGCATTCACTATGGGTTATTAACATTGTGAGGCTGGCAAAAATGAAGACCATTTCAGACCAGCCAGTCTGACTTCCAGTTTTTTCCTGGGTGCAATTTAAGATGCTGACTATGAAACTCTGTATAGCACAGAGAAAGATTGCTTAAAATAATGCCTCTCATTGAGAACATCTAGTCTTACTAGATTGGATATGGTGGGCTTTTTCTGGCTCCTTCTATTATTTTATTTATTTATTTATATATTTATCAAAAAAATTATACCACCCCCTCTCCTGAAGGACTCAGGGCAGTGCACAGCCAAGTAAAAAATACATATAAACAATTTAAAACCCAGTTAAAATTAATTAAATTAAGGCAATTAAACTAATTATAAAATTTAAAATTTAAAAAATGGTTTAGAAATTACATATTTAAGTAATTAAAAAACCAATTTAAATCCCCAACCAACAGGACTAGGCCAGACCGGCTTGTTGGAACAGAAAGGTTTTCAGTGCTCACCGGAAGGTTTGAGTGTTGACATTTGGCAGGATCTAGGAAACAAGCCTTTTCAATTTCTGCCCCTACTCAAGCCTTTTTTCCATGATACAAAGGACTCTTACTCTCATCTCTTTCTGGAAGGACATTAAGTCCTGAAATGAGGTAGGAAAATGGGAAAATATAAAACTACAAATGAAATAGGAAGTGATTTGCCATTGCCTGATTCCTCGGTCTGATTGAGAAAGTAATGGTAAACTAAACCAAGCCAGTGACTGTGATGGAATGAAAAGCTAGTGAGTAAACTGGATCTCTGAATCTCCTAATAAAGAGAGGATTTGGGGTTGCCTACAAGTTCTCCATTCAGTTGCTTCTTACAAGGAATCTATTTGACAGTGGTCTCTGGTGGGTCTAGAGCTCTGGGAGCTGAAGGGTTGCCATATTTGCCTAAAGGTTGATCAAAGCCAATATGGGCACATGATTTGCATAATTTCTTTTCTAATTACTTTTAGAATTTGCTTATTAATTGCTTTTAAGATATTAGGAACCTTTGAATCAACAAGTTTCTTTTAGAGCACCAGTCTCCTTCAATTCATAACACTTAGCCCCCCAAAAAAGTTATAATACAAGTATGAGGGTTTAAAAAATAATCATTTTGGGGAATAAATAAATGGGTGATTAGGATGTTGATTCTGGAAAGTTAAAAACAGACTAATAATCTAGATGTCTAGATAATTTTGAAATTAATTATAATTATAGAATCCTTCCAATGGGAAAATGTTTTTGTTTTGAATGCTTTAAAAACATGATAGGATAGGACCTTGTAGACTGGACACTAGAAGAGAACCAGAAATAACTAAGATTAAAATTACAGAAGGAGAACATTCAAATTTGACTTACTAATAAAGAATTGAGCAACATTTTTAAACTTTAGATAACATTTTTGAACAATGGACCCAGAAGTAAATTTTAAAAGTGCCTCCCATTATTGACAGACTGTGTTTAAAAGATAATACGAAAGAGGTACAAATTTTACTGGACAAGACTGTGAGTGATTTGAAAGTGGATTTAAAAATGACAGACTTCAAGAATAATATGGTGAAAGATGCTATGCAGGATATAGAAATAAAACACATGAATAATTAATAATTAATAATTAATAATAATTAATAAAATGTATATACAAACAAGAAATTAAAATAATGACCTGGATAATTTGACCATATTGGATTTACAAGGGAAATGTGTTAAATTCTTGAAGAATTTTATGAAAAAAGACAAAGAAAAAAAATGAAAAGAAATAAAGTTCTTTGAGAACATTAAAGATCATGATTTTTTAAAAATATAACAATATAAAAGTTAATTTGGTCAAGGATAAAATAGATATGTCATCTCTGTGAACCCTTAATGGACTTTCCCTGATTAGAACTGAACAAGGAACCTTTAAAATCTGTTTATAGATAAGAGATGAGATATGGGAAGGAGAGTTCGTTTATTGTATTTTAAGAGAAATTAATAGGTTTTAAAACAAATAAAATAAAAATAAATTGTTTTTTATATTTTTATTCTATTTTCTATTTTTTTCCTGCACTTTCTATTTTTCTCTCTTATTCCTTTACTTTTTAAATTAGTTTTTATCTTCATGATTATAATGCTTAATAAAATTATTATTTAAAACATGAGAGCAATGACAAACTCAAGGTCACCCAGCTGGTTTTGTGCCTAAGGAAGAACTAGAATTCAGTTTCCTGCTTTCTAGCGTGATTCTTTAACATTACATCAAACTGACTCTTAGATAAAATTATAGAATATCTTACAAAATATAAAACCGAAGCATCAAAGATGGCAGTTCATTTTTACTTAGCTGAAGGGAATTACAGTTATATGAATTGTTAGCTGTGTGGAAAGCACTATAGAGAAAAACTAAAACTTAAGTCAACTAAGAGATTACCTATATCATCAACATTACACCTATTTTTCCCCGACTTTTACTAATTCATTGTGATATGCCTCAGGTTAAGACATCCATACATTTTTATAGTTCAGTAAATCACATACAAATCAAAAGATCAACTTTATTAAATCACTGTGGAATATTATATAGATAGGTAGTTAGATGGATGAGAGGCTATATTATACTATATTATGATTTTTCCTCCCTAAAAGGCTTGGGTTATGTAAATTTCCTCAGATGTGATCCAGAATAGATTTGTTTGTATTCATTGGATGAAATCTTCAGCAAAATTATGTGTTCATTGTATGACACTTTCTCCAATACATGATGTTATTGGGGGGATCCACATCTGTTTAACAGATAAAGAAGGGGACATTAAAAAGGATCTGCCCTTATTTATCAGACTGTGAAAATTGATGATGAGGAGCTTGCATTATCAGATGTGCAAGGTTCTGTTAATATAGCCTTAGAATCAAGTAGAATTATTTTATCTGATCATGTTTCCTGTATGGTTTACCTGGCAGGACTGACACTTATGCTTGGGTTATCTCCTAGTTGGACTACAACAATGCATTTTATATGAAGCTGCTTTTGAAGAGTGTTCAGTAGTAACAGCTGATCTAAACTGCAGTGTACTCCACAGCAGGAAGATGTGGCACATGGCTAAATGAACTATGCTGTTCCCCCAGTAGGCTTCTGGATATGATTCAAAATGTTGGTTGCCAATGATATGTAATGGGACAACATTACTTGCAACACAGCCTCTTCTTTGTGGTTTCTAACTGTTCCACCACATCAAGCAGCATAGTTATGCCAGGTCCCATCAGAGAATCATTATCTCTAATGCTAGACAGTTACTTTCCTTCTGATATGGCAAAGATGCTTTTTCAAGAGGCAACTGGCCTTTCTAGTTTTTCTTTGAAGACATTTTACTTCTCATCCAGGAAGCTTCTTCATCTCAGTCTTAGATGACAAACAAACATTTTCAAAAGAAAAACCAGAAAGTCCAGTTGCCTCTTGAAAAAAGCACCTTTGGGACAACCATGATCTGGATGATTGAGAATCTCCACAGACAATTTTCCTCTGACAGTGTTTTGTCTTGTTGAATGGTTTCTCTCCTAACATACAGATAATCCTGACATTGCTGGACTTGTTAATGAAGATCTGGCATAGATGGGGATACATCTGATATATTTCTGGTATATTGTCACCATTTTTGGGGGGGGGGGGTGATCCTTGATTTGGTTTTTCTTTAATGGATTGTAAATTCAGTTTTGCTCTTGTTTTTGTATACTGTCCAGAGTTCCTTTGGTAGATGGACAGCCATATAAATATGTGAAATAAATAAACAAATTCTCATATCTTTCAGTTAGGGATTTTACTCTAACTATAAAACTTTTAACTGTTGCTATGGAAACAAATGTTCTGTTCCTTCTGAAAGCTTTGTTTCTATTGCACAGCCTTACTACCACTACAGACAAGCTCATAAGATGGGGGAAAATGGAATAATGTCCTTTCAGTCTTAGCTCTAGGTTATTAAAACAAATGAAATGAAGACATAAAATATATTACTTTTATATGGCAGCCCAATTCAGCGGTAGTAATTTCTATGCAAGGAAAGCTGTGCTGAAATCTGTCCTCTAATTATTTTTTTTTAAATCTTTTTCATGTGAAAATCTTCTGATTTTTTTTGGTCTCACTTTAAGGTTGTTTTCAAATTTCCAAATGAAGATCAGTGTTTTTGAATACAATTAATTGTAGCAAAATGTAAAAAAAGAAATACATATGCAAGAACACATATTTATTTCCAGACACCCCTCTGATTTTTCACTTTGGCAGTATGCTACATGTTGGGACTTTTGAGTGTTTTCTGCAGAATATATGGTTCCCTGGAAAAGATTCTTCATTTTAAAGTGGGTATTCATTTTGAAATAGTGAACCAGAAACTAAGTATGGTATGAAAAAAGAATCCAGCATACTGACCAGCATTTTTAATATCAATTCTTATCAACACAATGTGTGAAACGTCCAGTTTGGTGGATGCAGAAGTGTATTTTCATAGCTTATACAGCTAATAATAAATCAGCTTAAGGTCCAGGTTTATTAGAAATGACTGAAATACATTCAGGCAAAAAAACAAAAATAATCCTCTTGAGTGGTTGGTTTACCAGACAGTGGGGTGGAATTAAAATGCATTAAAATTTATACAAAGAGAAGTAAATAGTAGAGAGCTAAGATTAGTTTTGACATTGCTAAATGAACCATTATTGTGTGCTGTGTGATTAATAAAATAACACAGAAGTAACATACAATTTCAGATGCTGAGAGGTGGGGGGAAAGCCTGTGATTATTAATTAGATTTTCAGCTTGTTCCCTACATTCTAAATCAGCAATACACTTTAGAAATTGGTTAAAGGTTATCTCTGCTCATTGTGGCACATCAGCAAACCCCTAGGTTTTAATCAAATGAAACTTTTGATTTCCTCAGCTTTTCTAGAAAGTGCTACCAAACTTGTGCTTCCAAAATCCAGATGAATGCTCAATAATGGCAAACTCTAACTTTTTACTGACATCTAGTGATCTTGGGGACTTTTGCAGTTTCTAACAATTCCTAAATTTCAGACTTTCATTAGCTTCCCAACTTTTTCCATTTATATAAAGGCTTCTGTGTTTCATGATGGCTTTCCAAAAGGTGGATGACCATCTAGTTCAGTGGTGGCAAACCTTTTTGGAGCTGAGTGCTGAATGTGAGCATGCAAACCTTCCATGGATGTGCATGCCTTTTGTGGATGTGTGTGCATTCCATGGGTGGCCGACTTGCGCAGATGCATGTCTTTTGCACATGCACAATTCATGAGCGCATCTTTTATGCAAACGTGATTCATGTGTGAGTCTTTTGCGCATGTTGCAAATGCATCTGCATGCACAGTCATGCAGGAGTCTTGTGTGCATGCAGAATTGTGCAAGAGTCTCACATGATCTTGCATACATGCAGAATCGCACAGGAGTTGTGCATGGGGTTGCGCATGCATGCACAGTCTCACAGGAGTATTACACATAGATGCACACAGAGTCCATGAGTTGGGGTGATGACTGGTGTGCCGACAGAGATGGCTCTGCATGCCACTGGGGCATGCGAGCCATAGGTTCACCATCACGGATCTAGTTGATTTCAGGAATGTGAGTAGAAACAAAAGCACTCTGATTGCCATAACTTTTCAGGCATGGTAAAAAGACATGGTGGGATGATTTGTACTTTCAGACTTCTGAAATTAATGCTGCCTTACATTAGTAGAATTAGCCCATTTTGTTATGTTTCCTACCTGATCTACTTGGGAGGCTGATACTTTTTTTTTTTTTTTAAATAACTCCTAGACTCATACAGTTCAAAGGAAGCATTCTGGCCTTCAGATTGAACCCTCTATTTCAAATACATCCAGCGTTTTCAATATCTTTTCAAAAAGGTACATTATTCCATTATTGTCCTTTCTCTGATTCAGTTTGCAAGAATCTAAAACATCATATTTGAATGGAATCAACTATTTCCTGTAATTTGGAAAATTCTTTATCGATGCAGAGAAGATTTCGTCTTTCTTAAGATTTATTCTGTTTTCAACCCATTTTATTTATTTATTATTTAT
>JAEANM010009366.1:0-16414 GCA_017656035.1 Myanophis thanlyinensis
CAGTTTAATAAAAGCCTTCTGTCTTCACTTATTAACTCAGAAGCACTGAGAAAAGGAGCAAGCCGCATTCCCCATCCCACTCCACCCTGCCCAGCAAGCTGCCCTAGTTCTTGGAACAAAGGAAAGCCAAAAACAAGGCAGCTCAGACAAGAGAATGGGCCTAGTGATAAAGTAGCATCAATCCCACTCTGCCTTTGTTCTACTGAGAGATAAGAAGAAAATAATTTGCTAAACTGGTTGAAGCAAGAGGGAAGCGGGGGTAAAGGGGGGGCTCCGCTGCCTATTGATGCACGGCCTCCAATTGCCAGCCCTCTTCTACTCTGCTCTCCAAAGAGCTTCAGGGTTGGGCATATCAGGTTCTCCTGCAGCAACTGAAGAAGCCATCATCGGCCCTGGAAGGCCTGTAGTGCAGGTGGGCCAAGGCCTCTGAAAGTGGGCAGCTACAACAGGGGCCGCTAAAGGGAGATTCCCATTCTTAAGGCTGCCTAGCACATGCCAGAGCTGAACAAAGAGCTGCTCCGGCATGTAAAGTAGGTGCTGTTGCCACAGCATATTCACCCTGAAGCCTCTATGGCAGGGGTCTCCAATCTTGGCAACTTGAAGACTTGTGGACTTGAAGTCCACAAGTCTTCAAGTTGCCAAGATTGGAGACCCCTGCTCTATGGCATTTGCTGAGCATTCCCCAGGACTGAGCCAATGATGGTGCACGCAGAAATTACATGAAATCTGCTGGCCTCTTTAAGGCAGTGAATCAGGTCCCTTCCAACACAGCATGCTTCTTTTATTTCTCATTATTTTAAGCTGGGAGGTGCCCAAATGGGTGTGGAGAGAGGCAAACCATCCAGCAGCCTAGATGGGTCAGGGAAAGATCTGTAATCACACACTTACCATTCTTGCATTTAGTACTCTAAAGGGTGGTGGTGTTTCACCTTGTTGGCTGATGAACTGCAAAAAAGGCATGGCAGCAGAGCCAGGGGAGCAAGCTAACCCCCTCGCCTGTTGGTCCACTAACACCCTCAGTCTCTTCCGATTCAGAACAGCCTGCAACACTGGGAAACTGGGATTCACGGTAGCATTGCTAATTTCATGGCAGCAGTGGGCAGATAGTCCTTAGATTCCATAATGGGAAAAGTGAGGAGGCAGCATACAATTTTTTTTCACAGGGACTGAGAAATCTGAATTTTTTCCCGAAGATTATGTAATGTGTATGTGCGTGCATGCACACACATACATACACTTTTTCAGCTGTTTGGGATACAGCATCTACTTCTGATGCTGGGACATATCTACCATGGTAAATTAGATGTATAGTTGAATACGATTTATAGAGTTTACCATCCATTTTAAGACTTAATATCACAGAAAGTATTCCCCCCTTCCTCCTCCTTCCAACTCTAAACAATTATTTCTTCTAATTGAAGATGAACTTTTTTCCATAATGAATTCTATAATTGTCACATACACAGTTAAAATCATTTTTTATTTTTCTTTCCCTCCTTTTCCTTTCCTTTCCTTTCCTTACCTTTCCTTTCCTTTCCGTTTCCCCCCGCATTTTGCTTGTTCTCTTTAATCCATGTTATATCTTTGGCTCTGTGCCAAAACATGGTGAAATAATGAACCTCATTGTAATCATGTACGACATTGTATAAAGTGATGAACAGCACTTTATACTGTTCACCAACACTGCTGGCAGACTGTGCCAGTGAACAGGGGGAAGGTCGATACAGAAGAACTAAAAACCACATGAGTTCAAAGAACTCTCTGTCTTAATCCAGTACTCTTCAATATCTTCATAAACAATTTAGAGGAGAGGAGAGATTGGGAACTCATCAGATTTGCAGATGACACCAAGCTGGCAGGAATAGCCAACACTCCAGAAGGTAGGCTCAAGATACAGAAGGATCTTGACAGACTTGAACACTGTGCCCTATCTAACAAAATGAAATTCAGTGGTGAGAAAAGTTAAGGTTCTACCTTTAGGCAAGAAAAACCAAACACATGGGTATGGAATGGGTGGTACTTGGTTCAATATAACTGCGAGAAGGATCTCAGAGTCATCAGTGTGCTGCAGCTGTCAAAAAAAGCCAACACACTAGGCTGCATTATCAGAGGGATAGAATCAAGATCATGTGAAGTCTTAGAAGTGTTAGAACTTGTGCAGCCCAGAATTCTACTGTACAGACATTTGGATTAAAAATAAAAAGATAGAACAAAGGATCAATAGTCCCATTTCAGCTGTTATTATGCAAGTAGAATCATGCAAATGTGGGAAAAATGAGATGTTGTAAAAACAATTTTAACATTAAATGACAACACCTAGCAACTCTGATTTAGGCAATGCTAAACAGTCAAGCCAGGTTAGTGCATGTCTGCAGGCTATGCAAAAGAAAAGTCAGGATAATGGCTACAATGGTGCAACTGGAGCTCTGCTTCTTTTTTTTAATGTGCATTAAAATATAGTCCCTTTTTATAACCCTGTAGTCTATTAAATTTGGGGTAGAGTCAGGGTGACTGGATGGAGGTGAGCATTTACTGGCTGGATGCCCTTCCAGATCCTATGTGACCTTCAGAGAAGATAGTTCTTTCTTAGCACCTGTTGGAAGAGATGTCCATCTGGGTTCAGTTCCAAGTGGAGATAAAGACACTGGAAACATGGAGGCTATTTGGCAAGATGGTTTATTGGTGAACAAATCTGCATGGTTTGAGGTCCTGGGCAAAAAGGCACACGGGTGAGAGAGTGGGATAGATTTATACCCTTTCTTGCTTCCTGATCCAGTGGCAAGGGCAAGTATCCTGATTGGTTGTAGGCTCCCATATGGCCATGTGGGGGTCATGGGTCTTGATGATTCAAGTTTGGTTGAAGCTTTTGGACTCCTTTGTGCCATGTGATGAGTTGGGTGATCCCATCATGTCCTGAGGGTGAAGGTCTTTTGTGTTGTAGATACGCTGGCCCAGTCTTTTGTCTTGTAGCTACCGGGTGGGTGAGTGGGCAGGGAGTTGAGGCTCTGAGTTTGTCTTTAGAAACATGTTTCTCCTTTAAGGGAAAATATAATATTCTGCCTTTTTAGTATTTCCTAGAAAAGTTCATTCTTCTAGGAGAGGGATGGGTGCTAACTTCCTACATGCGCCAGGAAGAGAAACATCTGTTGCTACTGAGGATTGAACTCTCAACTGACTGAACTCTCAAGTGGGAAGTTATACATAGACATGGTGTTTAGTTCATACCATGAGGGGTCCTTGGTGCTCTCTGAGAGTGCTTATTTTTTTGCAGACATTTCATTGCCCAAGCTAGAAAACACTGAGGATGTTACTAAGTTTGGGTAATGAAAGCTTTGTAAGAAAACAAGCAAGCTCAGAGAGCACCAAAGACCCCTCATGTCAACCCTGAGCTACAAATATTCTCCTTTCACACCAACCTGGTCCCCACCCTGATTTTTTGGGACCACACCACACTGCAGGCAAATTTCAAAACCTGGGATTCATTCAGGCTTCATTCCGACCATACTTTTCTGCTTTCAGCCTTTGCTATTTTCAGCCGGAAATCACGGTTGAAATAACCCAAAGCAAAACTCTTTAGGGAAAGAGAAGACTGGACTGCCATTTCTGCGGATCACCTTTGACTCGATAAAAAGTTTGCCGCTAATGTTAAGCCAACGCGCGCCCCAATCGCTTGCTATGGTACAGAATTTCGTACAGAATGCACCGCCCGTTCGAAGTCCTCGGTCCACGCACTTCGGACCTCTCGCGTTAAGCAAGCGTTAACAGTTTCGGGAATTTTAGAAGCCGTGAGCGCTCTTTCTCATTCATTCAACCACAGACCTGCAAAGTGGCCGTTTACCGACGCCGGATCTAACTGGATTTAAGAGGTTAAATTTCAGAAGCGCCCTTCAGATTCCACCCAAACTCAATTCCCCGACTCAGCAAAAAGCCACTCTTTGGAAAGGGGCCGGCGGCGGCCGAAAGAGCAGTTGCAAGTTGCAATTAACACTTCTGGTATTGGGCTGCCGGCCCGGCCCGGCCCACCCACTTTGGAGAAGCCCCCCCTCCCCCCATCCGAGCTGGCAATCAAGGCGGCGCGTTAGCAGTTTATTAAGCCCCTCCCCGACGGAGTCTTACCTCTTTACGCTGCCGAGGCCAACTTCCCGCGAAGCGGAGAGTCCGCGTGTTAGTAACAGAACCGGGAAGCTGCGACCACCATGACGATGATTCTGGGCTACTGGGACATTAGAGGGGTGAGTTGCTCGGGGCTGGCGTTGCTTTTCCCCGGTTGCCGTGCAGGACCTTCTGCTCTCGCTGCTCCTACTAACGGTACCAGCGGAGGCTCCAACTTGGAGCCGAGGCGCGCAGGAAACCGGCCGCCTCTCCTGCACGACGCTCCAAGCGGCGGGGAGATTCCCCTTCCCTGCCCCCCCGCGTCCCAGGAAGGCCTTTCTCTGCCTGCTGGCGAATGGAAGGAGAGGCGGCGGGTCCGCGGGCTCCCCCTAACCGTACTCCGGTTCCCGGCGGGGACATTGCCAGCCTGGCTCCTTCCAAGGCCGGCTGGGTTTGTCTTACAGGCGGGCGTTTGTTTCGGGGGGAGGGGAGGCCTGCTTCGCTCTCGCCGCCCGAAAGAAGCTCGCTTTTTTTTTTTCTTCCAGCGGGCCCCTTCTTTGTCTCGGGAGAGGAGAGGGGTGTGCCCGACCTATTGAGTAAAATTGACAGTTGGGGCGAAATAAACGTTGCCGGAATTGCGGTGCAGCAGAGGGAAGGTGGGCACGATCAGGTTCGCGGCGAAAGCAGTTCAACGTTTTCAAGGCGCCTTTTTGCAGTTCCTGTGCCGCTTGGTTCTCACAATGAAATGAAATCAGATTGAATAAACAAACAAACAACCTTCCAAACTGCGTATTACCTCCTGTCTTCCAAGATCATAGCTTAAAGTCCAGTAGGAAAACCTTTTCTTTGTTATTTATTCTCACAAAAGAAAATCCGCCAGCCAAGAAGGGCATTTAGTGTGTGGTCCAAAGGAGTTGCCTGCCCGGGTCTATGTGTGAACACAGTGGAATTGGGAAAATGGTGACTACTATGTGTTTGAAATGTGTACAGAAGAAAAATAAAGCTATAACTTGTCATAAGTGTGGGAGGATAACAGAGGAGGGATGCTTTGGAGCTCTGCCACCAGAGCAAACAAAAGGCATTTTTCCTTTAGAAGGATGGAAAGTATATAGAACCGAACAGAATAACAGAGTTGGAAGAAACGGTGGGGGTCTTTTAGTCCAAATCCTTGCTCAGGCAAGAAACCACATACAACCCTATACAGGAAACCCTATAGCAGCACACCAAGACAAAGCAGAATGGAAAAAAAAGTGCATGAACTCTACATGTTGGCCATTAAGCAAAAAAGAAAAAAAATCAGTGAAAGGGGACTTAAAAGTAGAACTGATTTAAGAAAGAAATGTCTGTTATAATAGTAATAATATAGAGCATACTATATAGATAATCATAATAGGTAATAGTAATTGAATGGTAATAGTATAAAACATATTGATAGTATAGATTATAGTATACAGAAGAGTAATAGTAATTATCATATCAATGGTATAAAGACTTATATATGTACATTTTTTTAAATAAAACATTTCTCCAACTCTTATGGAGAGGTATAAAGAAATCGCCTGTCCAGGGTCAGTGGTGGTGTGTCTTCTCTTGAGTCTGGGTCAGTCTAACTGGTGCAGTTTCAAAAGAACCCATGACAAACATCTGGTTGGGGAACACTGAATATATGTTTTTCCTCTACCAAACATAAGTACACCTTGGTTTTGAATCACTTTTTTCTTGAGGCCCAAGGGGATCTTTTGCTAGTTAACAAGTGTGAAATGATATAGATCTGGTCTTGGCAAAGAGGAAGGAATGTACAAATCATTGTGGGAGGAGTTCAGTCCAAAAAGGAAGAAAAATAGGGAAGAAATGCAAAATAACCCTGATTTGATTTTGCTTGGTGTGAGATGGAGTAGCGAGAAACTCTTGATAGAGGCTTTCAAAGTGCCTGTTATTCTACCCAGTAAGAATAAAGAGCATTCCTGAAATCTCTGCTGTGTCCATTTCTTGGCCCTGTTTACCACAACGGGTTCTCATCAGATCTCTTCACATCTTGTGAAATATACTTGAGGATCTTAACTTTACCCACCCATCTGATGGCTGGTTTGCTTGTTTTCTTTACAGCTTGCCCATAGCATTCGATTGCTGCTTGAATACACAGGAACACCTTATGAAGACAAGTTATACAGCTGTGGAGAAGGTTTGTGTGCCTTGCTGAGTTTCATTTGTTCCGAAGTTCTTTCCTCCCCCTTGTTTCCTTCTGTGAATATAATTTACTGAATGTAAATATTAGCTCAGCTCTTCATTTAAAAGTATTCCTTTCTAGCTTTTGGGTATTTCCAAGAATGTAGAGAATGTGTTCTTGTTCTACACAAATGTATAAAAGGTTAAGAGTAGAAGAAAAGCAGAGTAAATTATTCTAACATTCCTTAAAGTTACCTAAGGTAGGCAATTAGGTAGGTAAATAATTAGATGGAGCTGTTCATTGAAGGCTGGGCTGTTATACAATTGTTGTATTGGAACTTTTCCAGATGATATCTCTAGTGCAATATTATGGGCCTCTTTCCAAAAGCATTAAGACGAATTTTCTTTTATATCACAACCGGCTCCTTATATCCATTCATAATCTCAGGCAGCTCCCTTATTTTGGAATATGTTTTCATTAGAACTAGGTTCATCCAGACTGTCATCTCATTAGGGAGATCTCTGGCTAATAATGATGTTTAGGTGCCTATCTGTAAATGATTTTAATATACCTATCCTTTTAGCTATTTGCTGCTCAAAATCATATAATGGGGGGGGGAGCATGCAGAAATTATTAAATAATAGTTTTGTTCTGCATTGTTCACATTTCAGTGCTCTTGAGTTGGCTTTAGGTGAGTCCTAATAGTGTTCTTCTAATGAAAGTTCAAGTGAAGGATGTTGCACAATCTTTGTCACCACATTTGCAGGCTTCTAATCCAGCAGGATATCTCCATTTATCTCTGCTGATTCTTGGTCTCTCTACCTGGATATCAAGGCACTCAGTGGCTTTACCTGTTTCCCATTCCTTCTTTCTAACCTTGCTCTTTTATATTTATGCCCATGCACCTTTTTGTAAGATTTCTTAGTTTTATTTGCAAGTTACTATCAGTTCAACCTTAGCAAAATAGGTATTAAAGAGTTGAGAGGGATTTTGGTGTTATAGGATATTCTGCGATAGGTTGAGGTACTCTCCACCCCTCTTTTGTATACAATATTGTCCTTATACATCTGAGAAAGATTAGTTTTCAATTTATAGAAAAATGGTACAAAGGATTGGCACTTGGAGTTATTTTGTAGCTTTGATGTTCTCCACTTTGGCCCCCATTGCAGTATTGGACTATAGCTCCCGGATTTCCATCTAATGAATTGATGTATGTCTAGAATTAATTTTTGATAGGTTCCCTAGATGATTTGTTAGGCAATGGTCATAGTTTGTCATCACTTGGCTAACATTTGCATTGAATTAGGTATGAGGATATAAACCTATACAGTATATCCCATCTGTATACTACTATAACTTTCCTGTCCATAACTTTTAACTTGCCATCATAGGGCAAAACCTTTTCAACCAAGGTATCAAATTCTCTTCTTCAAATATGGTATCTAAATCTGAGAAATAGACAACTGTAATTATTTATTGTGACAAATATTTATGGGGTTTTCCATTTATCCAGCTGGGGAGGATCATTTCATCTTGTCTTGATATTGCCAAATTGTTTCTTTGAACAATATGTAGAATGTTACATGTTGTTCTGGAAGAATATTCTTGGTATGAAACCAAGCATTCAGATGACCCAGAGAAGTCACACAATATATCAGCCGAAGGTTTAATGGCTGTTAATAGCACGCTAAACTTAGATTGCTTACCTCTGTTAATTTTTGTTTTGTGATTTGATGTGTTATATAAACTTAGCCCTTTTAGTTATCTTATGATTCAGTGCAATGGACAAACTCTAAAAAATGGATTAATTCAGTAGCCAAGCTCTGCTTACCATGCAACATCATTAAACGGGAGAGGTAATGGAGGAGGGGAGATTCAAAAGGTTTGCTTAAACTTGTCAGCATTTGGTATGGTACTTGCTATAACTGGGTCAGGAAAAGAATGCACTTTTTGGCATTTCCTAAAATGGATTGCTTTGTCTAGTCAAAGGTAAACAGTTTTTTCTGATTTAATTTTTCTGACTGTCTGAACTTTCTCTCTCTCATTTTCTACCAGCTCCTGATTATGATAAAAGTCAATGGATGGATGAAAAAGAAAAATTGGGGCTGGACTTCCCTAATGTAAGTGTATAGGGAAGAATATCTTAATCAATATGCTGTTTTCTATGGTATTCATATATGAGGACTTGGATAAAGGACAATTAGATAGGGAGCAATTATGTGTAAGCCTAACATGGCAAAGGCTTGTTCTTAAGCAGTTCATTCTGTTTACTTTCCAGCTTCCATACTTAATTGATGGCAAGACCAAATTAACACAGAGTAATGCTATTCTCAGGTACATTGCACGCAAGCACCATCTTTGTAAGTATACCTGAGCCCTTTTGGAAGCTGAACTGACTAAGACCTGTTTCTGCTGCCCAGCATTTCTCATCTCTCTATACTGTCTGCAGGTGGTGAAACGGAGGAAGAACTTATCAAAGTGGACATGCTGGAGAATCAGGTGATGGATTTCCGTATGAGCTTGGTGATGATTTGCTACAATCCTGACTTTGTGAGTTGAGTCACCTTCATTTCCATTTTCTAGTAAACTGGAATAAAGAAGTGATACCGTGTAATGCTATACGAACAAAAGATTGGATCCAATTATAACATGGAAAACATACTTACTGGGTGTGTCTCTGAAGATTTCTTGTGCAAGTGTGTATAAAAGTGAAGTGTAAGCATCTGCCAATATCTGTGTCAATTTTCTGAGAATCAAGACAGAGACCTTTTTTGGAAGGGCTATTGCCTGTATTCAGGCATTAATGAATTTGGAAAAGTCTGTATGTGAAAACTCCAGGTATAAGCTTCCCAGTTCATGATACTGATCTTTGCATGTTAAACTTAGCAGATAAACAAATATCTGATGATATTTTAAATCAGTGTGTGAATATCTGTATAGGGGATTGTGTTGTGTGTTTGCATAATGCTCCAAATAATAAACATGTCAACTAGCTCTCTAAAGGTTAAAAATGCAAAAGAATTTTCCTTCACTTTTTAGTAGAATTGCTCTATAAATATGAACTATGTTTGCTGGTCATAAAACAATTTATTTTAATCCTTCCTGCTCACATTGCACATACCGCTGCAGTTATTGGAACAGCCTTTACTTTAGAATAGAGTAGAATAGAATTTTTTATTGGCCAAGTGTGATTGGGCACACAAGGAATTTGTCTTTGGTGCATATGCTCTCAGTGTACAATAAAGGAAACAGTACATTCATTAGGAATCACAAGATACAACACTCAATGATAGTAATGGGGTGCAAATAAGCAGTCAAATCATACTAGGAGACAATAATCAATATAAAGGGATACAATTGGACTGGAAAGAATACATTTTATGTGATCCAAAGTTACTATCTAATAGTTCAGTACTGTTGTAAAGCCATCAGAATGTAAGGAGTAACTTTGACTTCCACTGATGGCTCTTGGATGGAGCATGCCAAATCCCATAACTGTTGAGTAGAAACAAGCAATGGCTTCAATTCAGTTTTTTCTACTTGCTTGTTTTGCAGGAGAAACTCAAGCCTGGATATTTGGAGCAGCTACCAGGGAAATTAAAACTCTTCTCCCAGTTTTTGGGGGATAGAAAATGGTTTGCTGGGGATAAGGTATGTGCATAGCTATACCTGGGTATCCTTGGGCAAGTCTGATCTTTTTGGTGACTCACTATTTATTTATTTTTTCCAGATCACATTTGTTGACTTTCTCATGTATGATGTACTTGATCAAAACCGTATGTTTGAACCCAAGTGCCTTGATCAATTCAAGAATCTTCAAGATTTTCTGACCCATTTTGAGGTTAGCTTTGGCTTCATGAAATTTGCTGGTTTGTGGATCTTGTGACTTAGTTTATTGGGTTTTGGCAAGAACTGACAGATTAACCCACAATATTTGTCTGTTGGCTAAATTGGATGCCCAAATTGGCATGGGCAGAAATATATGAAAAATACCATCCTTATGGTATGGACTACTGTCCCTTTAATATGGGAAACAAGATTCCTGTCCATACTTTTATTTAATGTACGTTTTCCTATGATGGACTGGTTGCTAACAGTGCAAGGATTTTAAAGTCTACTACTAAATGGTAAACTTAGAATTGGCATCCCTCCAGATCTGGGTGGAAAGCAGTGGTGAAATTCCATTTTTTTACTACCAGTTCTGTGGGTGTGGTCATAGGATTAAACATCACCAAGCACAGAATTAAACTTCACCAAAGTTACAATGTAATAAGGGGAAAGGCAGTTTCTGTGAGCAAAGCAATAAAGATTTGGCTAGAAACAACTGCCTTATTTACCGGATCAACCCTGCAAAGTGGGAAAAAAAACAAAAGGAGATTTCTTTTCTCCGAACTGCTTATACTTGTTACCATCGGTTCTATAAAACCGGTGCAAACCGGCTGAATTTCACCTCTGGTGGAAAGCAAAATATAATATAAATCTAGCAGCCATTCCCTAACTCAGAGTTCCTCAAGCTTTCTGGTTTCGCCCGGGGGCTGGGGAGTGAGGATGTGTGCAGTTCCATTTGGAATGCATGTGCACATGCTTGCCCTCTGCTCGCACAACTGGGGATGTGTTCATGCTTACCCATGACTTCTGTAGCTCCGGAGTTGGGGACTCCTGCCCTAACTGATGGCTTCGGATATTTTTAGACTTCATCCCCCAACATCTTTCCCAACCAGGCATGGCAGCAGAGGCTGGCTGGGGAATTCTGGGAGTTGAAGTCTAAACATCTTAAAGTCACCAAGGTTGAGAAACACTGGTCTAGAATTTATTTTTGGTGTAGAAGAAATGAGTGTGGTTACCTTGGTGATGGGTTTATTGAGTGGTTGGTAGGAGTACGCCTCCTTGAGCTTTTGGCCTACTAACAGCTTCTCTCAATCTCCTAAATATTTTTTTTGTCTGCATCCACAGGCCCTAGAGAAAATTGCTGCTTACATGAGTTCCAGCCGCTTTATGAAAACTCCAATTAACAATAAGATGGCCAAATGGTGTAACAAGAAAACATAAAGAAAAAAAATCTTTGTTGCTGGATGAGATATTTTCCCCCTTTTCTCCATTCTTGTCTTGGGTAGAGTTGATAAGAAAAAGAATGGTCTTTCTGTAGAATTGTGATTCAAATATTTAGTTATTTGGAAGTCAGTAGTGCTCAATAAAGTATCTTGGAATTACTTGGTAATGTTGTCATGTTTGGTACGCTATCTGTATACTTTTGATTTGTAGTCTCCACACACTTCCTGTTTTATCTGCGTGTTAATGTAATTCATATGAATGTGCCTTTATCTATGAAGAACTGGTTTCATATGTGCTTAAAGCTGATTGGCTATTGGCCTTTGGCTAAAATGAGAACAGCATGGAAGAAATATAAAAAGCTACTAATTTTATTTTCCATTGCACATGAGTAATATTTAAATAAGCTCAATTAAACAAAATAATAAGTTAGATTAACATTAGCAGCATCAGAAAACTATATTCTGATTTATTTAAAGTACATTCCTGAAAATTGAATCATGAGTCAACTGTCCAATATTTTTTGCAAACCCAAAATTTACAAGCTGTCAAATCCTGGGAATAATCTCACATGAATACACATGCACAATTTGGAATTAATTGCAACATAGTTACTTTCATAGAAGGGAAGTTCATTGATTATTTGTAAACAATCACCTCATTTTTCTGTCCAACTTCTCTCTACCATGTTCTAGCATGAATTAGTGAAAATATTTCTAAACTGACAAATGGAGAAATTAAAATAAACCTAATATATTCATAAAATGGTATGTTTCAACCAGTAAATACATCAAATTTTCTTCATTTCTATTCAGTGTGAATGAAGTGTGAAAGAACATCAGAAGGAATGAACGATCTTACTATTATTTCCAAGCAAAATTTTCTTGTTCCAAACTATGTACATAATGATGAAAGTTGGAAAGTAAGTGAATACTCTTTAAGACATTATCCAAAAAGAATCTACTTATCTATGAGATTCTCTAATATGGTTGGGGGAGGATGAAAATAATTGCCTGGCTTGTTGGAGCCTTTTCATTAAGTGGATAATCCTCTTGGGAAAAATCATTGTTTTCCCCAATGTATTAATCTGAGTCTTAACTAAATTTGGGGATGGAATACCTAATAGTATAATACAATCTTTTTACACTTTTAATCTTTTGTCTCTTATTCCAATCATCCTCACTTGAAGAAGATACGAGTATTTCCAAATCAGATTCATTATTCAGAACATCCTGGCTTTCCCAAAGTTAATTTTTAAAAGTTCTTATAGGATCTAAAGGATCCATTTAAGGTTCTATCCTTCATAAATATTTTCTTGATGTCTCTTTTCACACTCAAAAATTAATGAGGTGGTCTGTGATAAGGCCGGGTTGCAAGAATCAATGACCCTTGCAAATTTTGTCCCTATTCTGAAAGTCATAGCCCGATAATAGAAGAGTATGTCACCACTGTAATAACAGCCCTTTACTGATGTTCCTGATATCATTCAAAAGTGATAAGCATGTTACTATAGCATTTATAGAAGCATCTTAAAGTCCTCTTGAAAGCTAAACACTGCAATTACAAACTAACTGGAAATTTAGTGGACTGAAGATTACCATGCAGTAATAACACTTGCAGTGAGTTGTGCCATAGATGCAGTGATGATCTCTTCAAAATAAATGATGGAATGGGTTGGGAGATCTTCAAAAACTAACACTGAGGACCATTACTGTGAAAAGAAGCACAGAGATCAAATCCTAATTTAGATAAACTAGCCATTTTAAAAAAACAAATTACACTGACTTCATGGAAAATTACAATGGAGTATGATTAATTTCATATTGGTATTATGTGAATTCAGAATTCACTATTCTGCAATTCCCCAACCTGTGGGGGAACTCTTGACTTGTCATATCACTTGAAGAGCTCAGGATCATATACTGTATGGAAGTAAATATACTTTTATCCTCAAAGCAACCTTGTAGTGAGTGTGCTTAATAATAGAGACTAATATAAGGCCATTCAGTAAATTTCAAACAGAAGTGAGCATCTTAAATTCTACCTACCAACAGTTGATTTAGTGTTTTGCTGCTTTGCACATGAAATAACTTTTATTAGTTGTTGTTTTTTTTAATCACTTTTTTTCCAAGATAGTTGACCTGGAAGAATACTATATATGCTTCTTCATCAGAACAATGCAAGTGTTATCTTTGAAGAAATATGTTAAGATTTTAGAGCACATTTTTGTGCTACAACTATTTAGATAGAAGTCTCCTTGACAGGAAGTACAGTACCACCTCCCAACCTGTAGAAAGTACTTAAGGCTGGATTCAAGCTGCCTCGCTTCTCATCTGTTTAACAGTCAATCTCTTGCAACAGTCTGCTTATAAAACATTGTGAACAGAATATTACTCTTTGCTCCCTTGTGCTTATTGTGCAGTTTTCCTTCATGATACTATCATGAGTTTATGTGAGTAAGATGCCAGGAAATGAATGGTAAAAATGATCCAATGTTAAATTATGCATTTGGTGTGACTGCCTCATGATTTGCATGTAGGAGTGCGTTTCTAACAACTGAGCCTTGTTCTTTTAAATTATGCAACCAGTTTTCCTTATAGATGAAGTAAATTTATGTGCTAATTTGTCATATCTTCCTTAGCTAAATATAAAAATTACAAGGACTAAAGAGTAACCTTTAGGGTGTAGAATGATGCCAAACCATGTTTGTAGCCATCTTTGGATGGTTAAACCAAACTTGTTTACCCTGTTTCTGTTTCTGATGTTTTAAAGCAAAAACAAAAAACCTACTAACTTTCTGCAGCACCATTCTCTGCTGGCCATTTGCAAGTCCAGAAGATGTGTCTGGGCTCCTGGGCACAGGGTCTTGATTGTCATAGATAGGGTGATTTTAATTGCTGCTTGTTTAGTTTTAATCATAGGTCCTGGTAAAGTACCGTACTTAATTGTTACTTTTTTGAACTGTTCCTAGCTATCCAGAATTACTAGGGTGAGATGTGTGGCTACATAAACTGAAACTGATAAAAGAATATTTGTAGCTCAGGATTGAAATAAGGGGTCCTTGTGCTCTCTTCATTACTATTACATTCATTAGCCAACTAGGTAGCGAGGTAGAAAGAGTCCATCCCCATTGGCAGAAGGTCTCATCTGCCAAATCTCTGGTGGGCTCCAGAGGCCAATTTCTTTTTGAATGGACATCTCCTGCCTACAATATCGATCAGATAAAAACCCAAAACAGTCCTGACATTTTAGTTTTTCCGTTATTCAGTGGTATCAAGTTGTACTGGACTGAATTCCAGTACAAAGCTACATTGACAATATGGTAGCATATCTTTCAGCAGATATGCTAAGATTGATTCGATTATCAAGATTTAGACATTCTCTTACCTACGGTTCTAGGATTTAACTCCTCTGAGCCTTGAAAATACTTTTCTTCCCTCTTCTGGGCAGACCATATTCAGTTCTCCTTTGCTCATCGACAGAAGCTGTTTACCATTTAAGATGCCAAGGGATTTAACTGTGCTGTTGAAATAACCAAAAAGTACATACATAGTCATATTAGTCATTCTTGAGGAATACTGAAGAAGAAAGTAGGGTTGGACCTGATTGCATATGCTTTGTTTATTTTGCTACCGTGCATCCTTTATATTGTTGAAAATATAATGTGTTTCTCAACCAATCTGTGTAGTTAGAGTTGAAAATTGCTGCATGACTGAGAACTGGAACATGGCCCATCTAGTTCTTATACTTGATCTGTGAGCTTGTGCTTGACTGTAAATGTGGAATCTGGTCTTTCCTGTATAAGTTAGCATTATCATAGTTCACCTTGCTCTATTTTTGATTAAAAGCAAATTTACATCTACAATTTCTGCAAACTATCAGCACCATTATGTCTTCAACTTGCCATCTTTGGTCATAGTGATAGTATGATTGCTGGGATTAGTAGCTGCAGTACATCTGCAGGAAAGTTAAGTGTCAAGGGACTAAACGGAATTGAAAGTGAAGAAGGAGTTTACTACTCTACACAACTCTTCATCTCAGGGACATCAAGTATTAGAACAACCAAATCAGTCATGTCCAGAATCAGATTTATTGGACTAGTTATTAAAGTGACACCTACATCTTGGAAAAACCTTTTGTCCTCAGCCAAACTGTGACTTCCGCTGGTGAGGAACTTGGCTGGAGTTCAGTGAAACCTATTGAAACCTGTGTAAAGAGATGATGGGAACAAGATGATTCAGAGAAAAAGAGGATATTAATTGCTCAAACTTCTAAAGGCATACCTATTTAAAAATAAGTGTAATTACAGTAAAATAAGTCTCAACAACCAGGCTTGATCTCAAATTTGTTTTCTAATAAATGACTGCAAATTTGAGGATCTGAAATTTTTCAATCAATCAATCAATCAATCAATCAATCAGAATAGTGGTGGAAGAGATCTTGTAGTTCTTCTAGTCCAATCCCCTACTCAAGCAAGAGACCCTATACCATTTCAGACAAGTGACTGTCCAGTCCCTTCTTAAAAACCTCCAGTGATAAAGCACCTACAACTTCTGATGGCAAGCTGTTCCACTGGTTAATTGTCCTCCTTGTTAGTTCCAGTTCTAGTTCTGTGGTGTATGTGAAAGTATAACAATACAGATTTACAGTAATCTCAAATACCTAAGTGCTGTTGCTAGATGCTTCAAATATATTATTAATATATTATACTATGGCAGGTATAGGGGGCCACATCAGGTTTGGGGAGCACGCCCCCGTTGGTTACGTATGGTAGCGTGCTCCGACCCCCAAAATACTTCCCGTTCCCCGAGTAGTGTGTGCTCTCGGTCCCGAGGCCTTCGGCTGATGCTGTGTAATGCCAAGTCCATTGTAAATAAGGCTCCCCTCATTTGTGATCTGATTCAAGAGGGGATAGCAGACCTGGCAGGTATTACCGAGACCTGGGGGGTGTCCCTCTGGTTGAAATCTGCCCACCTGGGTTTTGAATTTTTCATCAGCCGAGGGCTCAGGAAAGGGGTGGTGGGGCTGCGGTGGTTATTAAGGAGGATTTATGTCCTAGGGAAGTCACTGTTTCGCAGATATCCGGATGTGAATCCCTCTATGTGA
>JAEANM010009367.1:0-16414 GCA_017656035.1 Myanophis thanlyinensis
AATAATAATAATAATAATAATATAGGTCTCCTTCGCGCGTGGGGGACGGAAGGTTACCGATGCAGGGGATCAAGAGATCGAAAGATTCACCCGAAAACGCGGAAGGCAGAAATTCAGCAGGGCCAGGATTTCTCATCACTGAATCAGTCAGGACTCACCTGTTCGGGGAGGTGGGGGAGGGGTTGAGTTGCTCGAGATTTTCCAAACTTGGCCGAACTGCGGTTGTCCGGCGGAACTGCCGTACACCCACCCCCCAGTCGGTGTGATCAAAAAAAAAAAAAGCACAAAATCTCTGGGTGGGCGGCGGCCGGGGGCAATAAAGGAACAAACTAGGCTAATACACAATGAAGTAGGCTGGGCGAGGATTACTCACGGGAAGAGCCAGGAAAGCACGCGAACAAGGTAGAAAAGTGTGAGTTTCCAAGCAGAACCGGCGCGGCGAGCAGACGCGCCTGGCAGTAGGAGCGAGTGAAAAGTTTTCGCTGTTCGTTGACAAATGGGAAAAAACCCAGGTTCCAACCCCCTTCTTTGGTTCTCTTCCTCTTGGCCTTAAGTTCCGTTGTTGTTGACTAGATAAAGGTTTGTTTCTCTTGGCTTTATCGACAAACTGCGTTACTCTTTAGAAAGCAGAGAGTAGTAGCCGTGTTGACTTGGAGAAGAGGACGCGGAGGGAGAGAAATCCCAAGTGAAAGCAACACTTTTGTGCCCCTTCTTCCCACCGCCACCCCTGTCCGGATTATTATTTTTTCATTATTACGTTTTTGTGTTTTTTTTAATAAAGCTGCGGGTGGCTTCCGCCGGGTGAGGAGCCCGAGTGTGAGTGAGTTCGGCTGGGAAGCCGCACGGTTGCGTAGCGCTGCCCCTTGCCTCGGGGCTTACGGGGAAACTGAGAGCAGACTTCGGATGAAAAATTTAGGAAGGAAGGCAGGCACCTGCAATGTGAGCCCGGACGATCTCGGGTGTCTGACGCGTTCTCAGACTTCAGAGATACCGCCCCCCTCTTCCCCCCCACTCGTGGGAAGAGAATCGGGCATTCCTGTGATCCGGCGGCCCAAAATCGGGTTCGGGGTGTTCCTTTAAAACTCGCGGAGGGGGCGTTGTCAAGTGTTAGATCAGCCAAGCGGAAAGAACGCTGGAAGAATTTGGGCTACTTGATCGCATCACAGTCTCCCTCCCTCCCTCCCCCCAGTACCTGAATTAAGAGATTAAGTGGTGCCTGGTACTCTTTGTAACAACTCCGCCTCCCCTATAAAACTTTTTTTTTTTTTAATGCTACACATCAAAGCCGAAATCCTCTTGGGGCCCAGCCTTCTTCAATCTGCTTCATTCCAGATGTGCTAAAGCTACATTTGGGAATTGTCTTCCAAATTCGAGTGTGTGTGAGATTAAAGAAAAGGGCTGGCTATCTTTCCCAGTAAAGATACTGGGGGAAAGTGTGGGGTGTTGCCTTCCATTGAAATCGCACTGGTGTGCTTTACTGCACGAATCCTGGTTAGGTCACCTTATTTTATTTCATTTCATTATGTCATTGCATTCTATCCAAAGTAAAGGTGCTTGTGGGTGATAAATGGGACTGCCACCTTATTTTGATGTATGCTAATTTCTTTCTTCCCTTGCTTCTTTGCTAAATCAAAAAGAGGAATTCATTAAGTTTTTTTTTTAAAAAGCTTTAAAAATAATTAGCACCTTCCTGCACACTTCCTAAACTCTGGAAGGCATAGGCATAAATCAAATGAAGTACTTACTGCTTATTGAGCTACCATAACCTGAGATTAAACATTTGGTGAATTTTTAATTGTCTCAGTGAAACTTGGCCCCATTTTGAGCTCTGCAGGGCATAGAGAACTTTGAAGTTTTAAAAGCAGAGGAGGGGTAGGAAAAAAGAAACCCAGTTATCTGAACAAGAGGCTGGAATTGTTGCTTCCTGAAACTGAATCTTGTTTTCTTCACCATTTTTTAAACATAAACCTATTAAAAGGTTTTTTTTCCATTTCCCTAGATAATTTAGCGAGCTCAGATCTTTTCTTCTACTTTTATACCTTTTGGATTGCTTTATAGAAAAATTAAATCTGTTCCACTGAGAGGTAGATTTAATTCCAAGATATGTAGGACCAATTTGTCAATTCCAAGATATGTCATGACCCATTTACGTGAACTTGAGAAAGAAGATGGCTTGGTCAACTTGTTGAAACTTGAAACTAAGCTGACTTTGCGGAGAAGGTTCAACAAATGGCCCTGTTTGGTATATCCACTAGTTTAGCTTCACCTAAGGATAAACCATACATTATATCTTCAGCATATCATACTTTAGGGATCAACATGCTAATTCAACTATTGAAGCCTCACAAGTTTTTTTTAACTGGTACCTAACATGGATCAGGAAAACAAGGTTTTCTCTAAGCTTCCAAATATATAAGAAATAAAATAATGATAAATCAGTTCTTTTACTTTATAATCCTATTAAAATAATTTTGACTGAGAAGCATTTCTCAATTTTGGAAATCTAAAATGTTGTTTCCCCCAGGTGGATATATATCTGCTTATAGCTTTGTACTGGTGCATTTTGTGACTTCCCCTGTTATCAATGAACTTTTGAGGGAGAGATGATGAGCTTCAGTTCTTTTGATGCATGAACCTTTGTTGACATAGTTCCCAAAACAAAGGTAGAGATCCACTGAAACCATTAGATTGAGTTTTAAAAACTGAAGCTATCAAAGAAAGGTTGCTGATAAAAGCAGCAATTAGACCATTGTTAGGTCAATAGTAGCTCCCTTATATTCTAAGACTTTGCTCTTGTGCTGCTTTCTGTTTCTGATTTTGCTTGAAAGGAGGCTTAGGAATATGGATAGGAAACTCATGCTGAAAAGCTTGTTGCAATGCAGGGGGAAATATGCATGTGATCCTAGATGTTTGAAATTAGGATTAAGATATTTGGAGTTGCAATGCAACGACTGACAAAAAGACAGGCACTTCAGAGCTCTGGCCAACATTGAGAATGTGTTTACTAATAAGCGTTGATCAAATTGGACTTAGAGCAATATGACCAGCAACAACCTTCTGTGAAATAGAGAAGTAATTTGCCTAAAAAATAAAATTATCAGAAAAGCTGTACATATAGGGAAGGTAGAAGAGAGTGAACTACAGGTTTCCCATGAACAAATCAAGTGATTGTGATAAGTGCTATAATACAAAGCTTGATTAGATTAGTTTAAATCATAAATGTCTGCTATGGGGTGGGGGAATACCTGACTGACTGAATTCATATTTGTGGAGAAATGGATATAGATAAAGGCTAGATAAAGGGGTGTTTGAAATGTACAGCTGTAGAATTAGAAAGGACAACATTTGGACTTGAGTAAGCTTTGCTGGAATGTTTAATACAGGTGGGCAGTCTGGTACCTTTTAAATATTTTGGACCACAGATGCCACAATCCCTACTAGGTATCTTGCTTATACTGCTGTCCAAAACATTGGGGAAGGGAACAAGGTTTGGCATTAACTGAAGGGATCCCAGTCATCCAGAACAACAAGTTCTCAAGTTGCACATTTGGACTTATCACTGAACCTCAGCATTGGCCAAGTTGGCTTATAAACATTCCTGTGTCTTCATTCTTGATTTCAGTCTAATATAAATCCTTAGCTACATTCCTACCCATTCTACATTCTTGGCTGCAGTATAGATTGACGATTGGTTATGGGCCATCAAACCAAACCCCTTAGCAACCATGTAGGTAGATTTTTATCCAGGAATAGATTTTCTAGTTCTGTTAGTACCAATAGCAGCTCCAGTCACACACATATCACTGTATGCCTGTTCAATGTGAAGACCATATCTATGTTGAATTGATATTTTGAGATTTAAAAAGTTTAGATGCCTTCAAATCAGTTTAGATGATACGGATACTTTAGTGCATTGGAGAAATGTCTCCCTCTTGCCCCCCCCCCCCACCACTTTGGAAATCCAAATGAAACTGACCTGATTTGACATCTTGATTTGAATGTCCAAATCGAATCAAAACTGGTTTTTCCAACTTAGAGTGACATTCAAATAGCATATTTCCTGATTTGAATAGACACAAGAGTTAGTTGAGAGTACACAGTGACATGAAAGCAGCAGCGGCATGGAAAGTTGATGAAGAATTGACAACAGATATAGATGCAAAATTCAGTACTTTTATCCCTCTGAATATTGTAGTAGGAATAGCCAAAACAGAGGTTGTTTAATTGGAGCACCAAATCTTATACTCCACTCTGATCTATTAAAAAAAAACCTTAAAGAAATATCCTTAATATGCTACCGCCTACAATATCTCATGACAAAGAAAAAAACATTATGGTACCTTTTTTATTTGATTCCTGCCTCTTTGGGCTTGATAGGTTAGAAACCATATGCAAATCTTTGGAAGCATATAGTCAAATCTGCCTTAGTTAAGGGTTACTTCTTGGGAGGGGAGTAAAGGGAGAAGATTCTCACCATTGCCAACAAGCAGAGGTCCTTGATTGTTTGGAGCTGCTAGGCATCTGGAATTTTGAAAGTGTATTATGGGCGTTCTCATAAAATGGCTGCTAGGGAGGGGATGAGCTAGCCCACAAACACATTTATGAGAAGGTTGCAGGAAAGCAAATGTGTTACATTTGTTCCCTGAAACATTTTTGACCCCTCCCTCCCAGAATAAGCCTAAATTACTGCCTCATTTTCTCTTTCTTCTGAGCATGCCAGTTTGTTTTCAATAAAGCAATGTCCTGCAGCTACTCATCATTTTTATTTTCTAAGAAGGCTTCTGGGGGGCCCCAGAGAGCACACTGGGAGCTGTCAGCTTCCCATTTTTATTCCCATTTGAAAGACAAGATTGATGAAGCGAGCAGAAATTTACTACTCTTTCTGCTCCTTTCGATGCTGTTTGGGACAAAGTAAAACTAATTACTCATGTTTGCCTGTAAACAGGTAATCCTGCTTACACGCCACAGTTCTTCTGAGAATTTTTTGCTTTCTGTTGAATGTCTCTCGAGTGTCCAGGATTAATTTTGCAAGAGAGCTTCACTCAGATCCAGAATCCTACATTTCCTGTTTTCCAAGAGAGGATAAATGATAAGCTCCATATTCTTAACCTGGGTCACATTTAATGGGCTAGGTCAGTTGTGTCAGTTGTATGTAAATAAAATCCATGGATATGCAGCTTTGTTATGAAACACCTTAAGAAAATCGCCCATATGCCATGTAGGGTTTTGAAAGCTGACCTGGGAGAGGTAGCTAAATAGTTTACTAAATTATTTTTGGGACTGACTGAAGAATAGAGATAGTAGTACGTCAATCAAGCTTTTCCTGGGATTTAAATGATTTTATAATACTTTTTTTTTTTTGCTGCTGGCAAATTTAGCTTCTTGTCACTAAGTTTTAAGAAGTCCATTTTTGCTGTTTATTCCTCTTCCTCTCATGTTCCCCCAATTTATATAGTACCCCTCATCTGGCATAGCAGCGAGCATTAACTTGCACTGCTCCAATGTCAAGGTGTCTCTTATAACATTGGAAGTTGATAAGGGAAGAAAGATATGTGAGCAATTTAGCCTGCTCATGTAGTGTGAACATATTTCCAATGTGTATGTTATTGAGACCCACCCTGAATTTCACTGAGTATGATTAATAAATACAGACCATAGTTTAAATAAAAATTGCATGCACTGAGTGCATACATTAGCTGTGTCAGTAATAGTCTTTCTTGTACTTTATGAACGCTCTAGATATGTGTACCTGAATTCTCAGGGATGGTTTTGCTAACTGGGGAATTCTGGAAATTCAGATCTACACATGTACAAATCATCCAAGTTGGGAATAGTTATATAAACCATGATTTCCAAACCACAAAGCTTGGCTTCATACAACTTGCTGAACTCAGATCAAAGAACCCACATTAAGGCTTACTATAGTGTATGAAGCATGCCATTGTTTATTCAGAAATGTGTGTGAAACTGAGCATTGCTGGTAATTGGTGTATGCTATCCAATACTAGGTTTCTTCAAAGTGCCTCAGTCATCAATGGTCAGATTTTGGGATGGTGAAAGTCCCAGAAGTCATCTTAATCTAGCACAGTGTTTCTCAACTTCAGCAACTTTAAGATGGGTGGACTTCAGCTCCCAGAATTCCATAGCTCCCTAGTCCACCCATTTTAAAGGTGCTGAGGTTGAGAAACACTGATCTAGCACACCTAATCCTTACCACTAAGTAAGCAGAATTGTATGCCTTTCCATCTTTCCTATTTTTGCAACACGTTAGTAGTATGGCTTACATAAGAGTAACCATATTGTTTGTACTTGAAGGAGTTCTATTGCCATTTCTAATTATTCTGATCATTTTCTCTTTATGAATAATTTTTATTCAAAGATTTTAAAAAGATATTAAAAACAGTGGAAATGTAGAAGAGAAAAGAGGGTAAAAGAAAAAGTGAATAAAAAAACCTAAACATAAATATTTGTCAGTTATTTCTCATTTTCTTTGCAGCAGTTACAAATACAGCCATTACCATTTCTATTCCCCCTTATTGCACATTCTAATTCCCTTCTTCCCATCAACAAACTTTTTAAATTAATAAATCCCAAAATCAGCAGTTTGCTTTTTATCTATTTTCAACAAAAAAAAATCTGTAGAGTGTTTCAGTTTCTTTTTCCAGCAGCTATAGTTCTCTCCTTAATTAAACAAGTCAACATAGCCATTTCTGCAAACTCAGCAATTTTCACAACCCAGCTCTCCATTATTGGTGCTTTTTAATTTTGCATTTTTGTGCGTATAATAACCTTGTTGAGTTATCATATGTAAAACAATTGTCCATGAATCTTTTCTAACTAAATGTCTATAAGTCTTACTAAAAAATGTTCTGGTTTTATCTGAATGTTAATTTTTAAAACTCTCTGTATCACCAAATGTACAGTAATTGAATCCAGTATTTTTTCATTTTTTTACAAGTATACCACACATGCTAAAATGTTCCTTCAGTTTCAAATTTCTAACAGTGATTAGAAGTACCACAGTACTTTTAGACAATCTCTCTGGTGTCAGATACTGATGGTATATCATTTTTTTAATGTTTTCTTTTAAACAGTAAAATAATGTGAATTTCAGATTTTAACCATATTTTCTCCAAACGATTCATTTGAATGCTATATAAATCAGAATTTTTTGAACTTACCATGATTTCAAATTCTGATTTAAGTGAGCCCAGAAATGGGGGCTATTCAGAGATATTGGCTTAATGAAATTACAAAGTATGGTTAAAAGGTTACATTTAATAGAGACAAGATGGCGACATACACTGTTCTGTTAATGTACTGGAATGTCTGTACGTCTCATGAGAATACAGTCAATGGTCAAATAAGGTGTCCACTAAATACTTCTAAAGTTCGTGAATATATCTAATTGTTTACTAACAGAAGAATGTTAATGTTTGTTTGCTTAGGAATTTTAAATATGTGACCACAAATGACCATTTGTCTAAATATTTAAATAGGGACTCTAGTAGGATTTGCAGATTCTTCTAACTAAAGAATTTTGGAGAAGGAAATAAGGGAAAATGGGGAGGACTTATTTTCTTCTTATTCATAGTTGAAAGGGGCAGAAGGAATTGCCTTGAGGGAGAGCCTCACCAAGACAACAGTCAGACAAAAGAAATCTGAGTCCAGGGGAGAAGTGTAATTTAAGAAAGTGAAGGGTCTTTGGTGTTCTCTGAGCTTTGTTGTTTTCTGGAAGATATTTCATTACCCAAAGTAGGTAACCCCAAACAAGAAACTACCAAGCAAGCGAACAGTAAACAGCCCAACCAAAGAACCTCTAAGATCACCCCCTTCAACACTGACAGAGCAAGCTGAGGGCAAACCCCACTCCTTACTAGCACCCATGATGTTACCTAGTTTGGTTAATGAAATGTCTGCAAGGAAGAAAAATCAAGCTCAGAGAACACCAAAGGTACCCCTCATTTCCAGCCTGAGCTACAAATATTCTTCTTTGTTGGTACTTAAGAAATTGTCTCACACTGAATCCTCCCGAGTTCTTGTGAAGACAAAGGGAGGAAAGGGGTGGGGCAAGTATATTCAAACTCGAAATATTATGTTATTGTAACTATAATAATAAAAAGCAGTTTTAGCATTCATCTCTTTGGTTTCCTAGTCTGGTGTACCTTGAGGGGCTGACAACAATAGCATTTAAATGAATACGTTTGGTGAGTCAGTACAATTAAAAAAAGAGGCTGGTCTGTCTGCTTCAGAACTCTCTGTGTTGACTGACAGCAGCAATATTGGGTTTCAGGCGTAACTTTTCTATTCTTACTTGGATAACTGTACATTATGTTATAACCAATGAGTTGGAACAATAAAAGACATTGCTATTTGTTTTTATTCATTAAGGAACAATACAGTAGAACGCGACAAAATCAAGCACAGGTTGGATTAATGGTCCAGGAATTACCCAAATAATATCATGAGCAATCCTGCAAGTTTTTCTTACAAATCTGTAATTGTTACAATTGTTATAATAATATTTAGCTGTAAAAATCTGTTTAATCTGTTTTGTCGCTCCATCAAATACATTGGTAGGAATGCCCTTGTAGATATTTGTCATGATGTACCTACAGTATATCACAGAAGTGTGTACACCCCCTCACATTTTGTAAATATTTAAGTATATCTTTTCATGTGACAACACTGAACACAGGGTGGGAGCACAAGCAAAGTTGTATGTACTACATGGCCTTTTCCCCTTTTGGGACCAGTGGAGAATAGAGCTAAATTAGAAATAATTTTCCTGCCAGTCTGAATGACATTCTGGAGATTCCCTTGACCCATTGCCTTGAACCAGTAGTCCCAACTAATGATAACTGTTGGGACTGAATGTCTATCATCATTCAGATTTCTTTAAATGGTGCTTTTTTGAATGAATCTTGAGATTTAAAGCTTACTCTTTAAAGAAGGAATTTTATTTGGTATAAGGGATAAGGAAAACCACGTATTTTATTCTGAATACAAATTTGTAATAATTCTCATGCTTAACAATTCTTTGTCACACACAAAAAAAGCTTGAATGATGTAGAAGATGTTTAATAGCCTTCTTAAATAATTTGATTTAAAATGACTCCAATCTGGCTAAAATTATTTACCCAGCTGAGAGTGCCACATAGCCAGCTTTCAAAGTAGATCAGGGATCTTGTGTTGAGATACCTAATAGAGGGGGTGCAATACTTCAGCTAAAGCCTTGAAACCCTTTAATGAAATATTAATTTGACTTTGAAGCTAAAGAAATAGTTTCTTTCTCCTCCTGCCTAGCATGTAGAAAACATATGTTTGCAGTAGTGATGCATTACCATTGGAACTCAGAAGGGATTTTGACTTACAACAATAAGAATTGATTTGAAATATCTCCACAAAACTTTCCTGGAACAAAAGAGAAGGAATCTACCTTCAGGCTGTGCCCTTTAATATCTTAATTTTGTTAATATACTTATGCTAAAGGTCTCTGTGACAAATTGGTAAACTATTTATCTAAAACTAGATTCTTTTCCTGATTCTGCAGCTCAAGCCATTGTCCTGCACTATACCTTTGAGGTACTAATCTAGTCTCCTTAGTTTCAAAGATTTGTCTTTGAAATCTCCAAGTAATAACCACTGCAAATATCTAAAACAATCTGTTCAAACAGTGGCACCAATTAATGAGGAACAATAGCTGGTCTGTTTTTCTCTTTATCTCCTTAAATAGCTGAATATAACTTTTCAAACACTAGATAGAACAGGTTGGCACAAGTAGACTGTGAAAAGATAGGATTAAAAAAAATGGAATATAATGATTACCTGCTTTGTATAAGTGAGTCCCAAACTGTAAAATAAGATAGCATACAAATATAAAATGGAGAAAGAGAAAATATTGAGAAAGAGAGGTATGTGGGTCGTTCTGACTCCCTAGGAATCGATCTGCTCTTCCCCAACCAATACAGAAAGTTTAAGCTTACATTAAAAGGCCAGTTAAAATATAAATCAGCTTGATCTTAAATTGGCAGGCAAGCACCATTGGGTGTAGCTGATATATTTCCAAGTCTGTGTTATCAGTTATAAACGAGAACTGCAAAGCTAATAAATAACTGCAAACTGAACAGTTCATTTCTGATCTTAATACTTCTAATTCCAAAGAGGCAGATCTAGTCATTCTCTTTCTCCTCCCTCTGATCCCTATAACTTACTTATCAGATAAGCAGAGAAATAGTGTCTGAACTCAGATACAGTTTACAATGACGTGGATCACACATCACACTAACAGGGAACCAAATAAGCAATGTGTCTGATGATATAGCACGAAGTTCACAGCCAGTTAACCCAGGGGTCTCTCTAAACTTGGCAACTTTAAGATTTGTGGATTTCAATTCCCAGAATTCCCCAGCCAGTCAAGCTGGGGAATTCTGGGAGATAAAGTCCACAAGTCTTAAAGTTATCAACTTTGTAGACCCCTGCTCTAGCCCATCAACAGCAAACTTCAGGGATGAATGAGTTTTCGAACCCCTGTGCCCTGTACTTTGTCTGATACTTGAATTAACATATTGAACTTTTTTTTCCTCTAGAGAACTAATTCAAGTCATTTGAGTCCTATCTTTGAGTCTGTCTAGTTATTTGACTGGCCTTTTCTTTTAGCTGAGCTGAAATTTTTACAATAGTTGGATTTCATGGTTTGCAAATGCTCCAGGTTTGTCCCCATTGCTACATTCCTGTGAGTAAGCTGGAAAGCAAATTGGAACTGTAGTTTATTCACATGCAGATATGTGTTTTAGCTTACTGTGTGCTTATTTTAACAGAATCCCCCAAATTAAGTGGGCAGCAGGATAAAGAATTGTTATATTTTGTGTAATGATTCCCAAAGGATGTCCTCTTAATTATTTTGTGAGGGAACAGCTAGTACAATTATATAAATAAAGCAGTTATATATAAAGGAATTATTTCTCAACTTCTTGTGGCAGAGAGCATGGTTTCACTTCAAAGTGATGTCAGACATTCTTCATGAGGGAGCAAATTTATGCTACTGTCCTCCAAAGCTTTACTGTAATGGCTGCAATTATTATATAATTCTTATAAGGCAGAGAAATAGTAGAATTCCCCACTCTTGGAGGAAACTGCCCATAAACATCTCTGTTTCAGTTCCTGTTCTTATCCAGTAGGTCATAACAGTACAGTGGAGCCTCTGGTTCTGAACACTTCTGACCACGACCAAATCGGGTGCTGACTAAAAAATCCACAAAATGTTCAACTCTGATCGTGAACACATCCCCGGGTGGCAATCAAACACAGTTGCGGCGATTTCCTCTACCATGCCATTATTTTTTTACGTGCATGCCCAGTCAGTCTCACTTCTAGTCACAACCAAATCGGATTGTGACCAAAATCCCGGAATGGATTACGGTCGTGACCGGAGGCTCCACTGTATCTCAAAACCACTCCTTCATACATTAAACAATTAAAGTGTGCAGAGAAGTTCGCGTGGCAAAAAAGGTCATAAAGCATAGAGTAAAATGTGAGAGGGGAAGAAAAAAGTTGCAGTACTATGTTTTGATGATTTGAGGCTTTATCTAGCATAAGAATCTGTAATCAGCTTAATTCTTGCTAGCTTCTATAGATTATATGTGTCACGTTGCATTCAGAGTGTTTATTGGATATTGATACCTACCTCTTTGCAAAGAATGCAAATAATTCTTGTTTTTTTCCTTTTCATTCTTACTTATGGTTCAAGGATAAGGACATGAACCGAACCCAGTTCTTTAAAATTTGGCTAATATTTTGAAGTTAGATGTTGTACAGTGTGACGTTAAGTTTATGGATAGCTTTGCATTATACACTGTAGTTGAAATAGTTTTGGAATAGCCTGTTGCATAATAAACCCAGCCATTGTGATTTGTAAAACAAAGTTTATGGTCTATTGTGCTTTAGGAATCCAACTAATCGATAATTGTGGAGTCCTTGGTGCTCTGAGTTGGTTGTTTGCTTGCAGACATTTCATTACCCAACTAGGCAATATCATCAGTGCCAACCAAAACGTTTAGGGTCTGTTCCCTGTTTGGTTTAGTAGTTAAGGCATCAGGCTAGAAAGCGTGAGACTGTCAGTTCAAGTCCCTTCTTAACCATGAAAGCCAGCTGGGTGACTTTGGGCCAGTCACTCACTCTTGGCCCAATATACCTCACAGGGTTGTTGTTGTGGGAAAAATAGGAGAAGGAAGGTGTATTGGGTAAGTTCACTGCCTTGAGTTATTTATAAAAAAACACACATACACACATAGAGTAGCTTGCTCTTTTGGGGAAGGTATAGTTTCCTCCTTTACTCCTTAAGTAAAGAGTTGTTTTTCTTCTTGATTGTTTGCCTAGTGTTAATCCCTATTTAATGGGGTGTTGGCTGCTGGAGGAAATGTGTTCTGGTCTTTTTGTTTCCTTCTTAGCTTTTTTATTTTCTGTTTTGAATTGAGTCTAAATTTGTTTCTATGTGTTTTTTTGATGGCTGATTTGTCTAAATGCCAAGCTTTCAGAATTCCTTAGTGTTTTTGGGATTTAGCTTGGTCTAGAGTCAATTTAGTGTAGTAGTTAAGACATTGGCTTATTTAGTTCCAGGTTAGGCATAAAGTGTGTGTGTGTGGGGGGGGGGTGATCTTGGGCCAGTCACTTTCTCTCAGCCCTAGGAAGGACACAATAGCAAATCACTTCTGAAAAACCTTGCCAAGAAAACTGCAGGAACATGTCCAGGCAGTCTTCAAGAATTGGATACGATTGAAAGAAAGGGGAAAAATGATGTTCAGTTTCCCTGTTGAAGCTAAAGGTGCCCAGTTGAAGTTATAAGTGCTCAACTTTTGGTTGGACCTACAAAGTGATGTATCAGGCTTGTGGGTTTGTGCTTTTGATTTGCCATTGTTCTTCTTTTGTGATTTAACCTTTCTTGGTTAGGTCATTGAAGATTCTCCTGACCATGTTGTCCCATTTCTATATTGGATTGATATTTATGGGGAGGTAGGTTTCTTTGTCCTCCAGTAATTATTTGGCTCTTTGTATGTCTTGTTGCTTGTCCATAATAATTGTGGTTTGACATTTACCTACTGAAAGATGGTGATGGTTTGGTCCTTCTTTACGTTTTGAGGGCTTCTCTTTCCTCAGCTTTGAGTTGGTTTATGCTTTTATGTTCTTCTGTTCTGTGGGATGATTGCCTGCCTTATGTTTCTTGCATCTTTGCGGTGTACCCTTATGATTTCAAATGCTGCTTCTAAGGCTGCAAAAAATTCTGACTGATGCGTATTGTCTATGTTATATCTGAGATCTTTCTGGAAGGCATGTTTTGTGGTGGATAGTGAGTGGGCGGCTGGAGTGTTGACTGCTCACTTGGGGTCAAGTATGACTTTGCTTCTGGAGTTTAGCTTGAGCAGTTTGATTTAGAGTTTCATTTTCCTTTTTTCAACTTGTCTTAGAGATGTAGTCTTGATGGTAGCTGTTAGTGTTTTTTTGTGTTCTGGGGGGTCATAGTTTGTTCCAGTTATTTCCTGAGATTATCTGAAGTGCACCGTTGTTTCTCTAGCCTGAGATGAACTTCCATAATCATTATCCATAGTGTTTTTGGCTTTTTGATGTTTATTTAATAAACATTAGTTTTTTACTGTTTTGGTATTTAATAAATGATTAATAAACCATTGGTGTTTATTTTAATAAATTAATAAAAACAAGCTCGTGAATATGTGAATTCACTTTTCGTATAGATAGCAGGCACCCTACCCCAAAATATGTTGCCTAAGCATAAGACGGTTTCTTTAGGGAAGTGATAGGAAAGAGTAAACACATTTTTGCTATCCTAACTGCTGAGTCATCACTCCCTCCTTCTCCCCGCTTGCTTGCTTGTGACTGTCTCTCTGTTAATCGTTCTCAAACATTTATGGCTCCTTCCCTTTGTCCATCCTGACCTCTTCATTAGGAGTGGCAGCCACAGTTCATGGTGGAAGTTTTCGATGCTTAGCAGGGAAGCTGATAGCAGAGAGAGAAGCCACTGAAGAAATCAGAATAAAAAAGAGAAGTGAAGTTCTGCTCTATATAATGGAGAGATAACAACCACTTCCCCTTATCTTTGGTTATGGGGATAGAGACTTCTGGGAATTATGTTGTGATATATGTGACCAGTGGTTCTTCACTGGGTAGTCTGTTAGAATAGGGCTAGGAAAACCCATCTTAAATCCACTCTTAGCCATAAAGTTTGGGGCGCAATCTTATGTTAGCTGGCAGTTTTCAAGAACCCATTTCCATTACATTGTTTTTAGGATAATTAGCCCTGTTTAGTGTCATGAAGAATCCATCACATGAGGAATGATAAGCAACAAGCCATTTTTCACTTAACAGCTTTTAGATTCATATTTTGAAAGGACTGGCTTTGTATCCTCTCTGTTATGGCTGAGTAACACTAAGAGACATTATTAATGACTTGAGAACGATCTAATGTGTCTATGGAGATTCTCAATCATCCAGGTCATAGTCCTCCCAAAGGTGCTTTTCATACCTGAGATTTTTTTTTCCTTGAAAGTGTTTTGTTTCTCATCTGAACTGAAGAAGCTTCTTGGATGAGAAGCAAAACGTTTTCAAGAGGGAACACCCCCCCCCCAAATAAGTCCAGTTGCCTTTTGAAAAACACCTTTGGGACCGTGCAATGTCACATTAGTCATGCCATTCAAAAATGAATCGCAACCAGTACAGCATGATTGCATGCAATGGGGAGTTTTGATTCAGGCATCGTCTGCCATTCTACAGATTTCTAACCCAGGTTGAGAGCATATGTGAAAGTGCTTTGCTTAGATAGTTGCAACACTATCAACTGTGACATCACGGTGCAACCTAAAGAGCAGAGGGACTAATCTCTGTTCCTTGCATGTTGAAATGTAAGAAATAAATTGCCCACACAGGATCATTGAGGAGATTGGGCTAATCGAAGGTGTTTTCATCCAACACTTCTAAAAAGTTGGCCTCAGTTGACAATTCAGGACTTTTCAGAGGGAAGGGCAAGATAAAAATGGAACAAAGAACAAAATGGGAGGGCCTCAGATTCAAAGTGCATTGAGAATGATTTCTTGACATAATTCTTTTAGTTATGTAATGTCGCACTCCTTGTTCTGCTTACATCAGCCAACTCTTTTTTAAAAATATATATATATATATCAGGCTTATCCTGCCTTTCATTCAGGAGATCAAGACAACATAGAGCTCCCTTCTATTATTCCTGTCATTGATAATTCTATGAGTTAGACTGGGCTGTGTGACTGCTGCAGTGTTACTCCATGAATTTTTGTGGTTATGGGGAGACGGGAACCTGTGCTTCCCTGCTTCTCATCCAGCATCTTTACTGTGAGTGGTTCTTTTCCATAGAATATGTTTCCTGAGTTTCAATCTTATATGACTTTGTCTAATAAAGGTGAATATTTGTAGCTCAGGGTTGAAATGTGGGATCCTTGGTGCTCTCCGAGCTTGCTTGTTTTCTTGTGGACGTTTCATTACCATAACTAGGTAACATCATCGGTGCTAGTAAGGAGTGCTGTTTGCTGTCAGTTTATATTCTGGTCTCTGTGTCTACTCCTGTATAGTAGAAAGCATCCTGACGGGCAACATTACCACATGGTTTGGAAACAGTACCATACAGGACAGGCAAGCTCTATAGAGGGTGGTGCGCATAGCAGAGCGCATCATCTACACCAAGCTTCCTGAATTGCACTCCATCTACAACAAAAGATGCCAAAACACACCCAGAAAAATAATGATGGACTCTAGTCACCCTAACAACAAACTGTTCAGCATGATGCGGTCAGGAAGGCGCCTCCACTCCCTGAAAGCCAACACACAGAGACTAAGAAGAAGCTACTTCCCACAGGCAATATAGACCCTAAACCAAACCATAACCAACCCAGGACTATAATAATTTCTAATCTACCTCTTAAATAATCTACCTCTCTTAACCACTCCATAATCTTCCTCCCTGTCCATTCTACCCCTTTGCTTACTACCACACGAGCGATCGAAAACACATTTCACTGCATTTCGTACTATGTATGTATATGTAAGTGATGAATAAATTTGATTTGATTTGAGACAGCAGTACAATTACAGAACCAGAAAATGTTGTTTTTCCTTTCTTGGTGATTGTATCGTCAAAATCACATTTCTTGTAATTGCTGGCTTTGGGGATGCTGGGGGACATTAAGCAGTGTTAAAATGGCATAACTCCATTGAACACCCATGATATTCAAACTTCTGTCATGTGGGATTTTAACCTGGTAGGCGGCACTGAAAGCATGCAACCACTTTAATCAGGGCAATTCAATTTCAATTCAATTTCAAATTTATTGGTCACATACACAGTCATACATGGTACGATATGCAGTGAAATGCT
>JAEANM010009368.1:0-16413 GCA_017656035.1 Myanophis thanlyinensis
ATTTCCAAACCAGGTTGTGATGTTGCCCATCAGGATGCTCTCTACAGTGCAGGAATAGAAGTTCCTAAGCACCTTGGTTGGTAGTCTGAAGCCCCTCAGATGTCTGAGGTGGAAGAGACATTGTTGGGCCTTTTTTACCATGGTGTTGATGTGGAAGGTCCATGACAGCTTCTTCAGAGAATGTCTATACTCTCAGAGCTGAAGCAGCTTCTTGGATGAGAAGTGAAACATCTTCAAAAGGGAAAAAAAAGTCCAGTTCCCTCCTGAAAAAGCACCTTGGGACTTTTCCATACTTATGATTGCAATTATTGGACATTCAGGAGCATGTTCTCACAATGGGTTAAACCTAGCTTAGTGTTAACTATGGTTAAAGGACACACTTGATAAATAGGCCACTTAATAAATTACATGTCCCAGTTTGTCAATAGTCCTTCAATGTGTAAAGTACCTTGGAAGCAGCTTGTCAAATGACATTACTTTTTGACATTACTTTTTGAAATGACATTAAATTTTGAAAATTTTAAAAATCAAAATCCATGTTGGCTTAAAAGGGCATACCTTTGTTCCCATTTAGTCTTCTGTGTTGTTATATGTGTGTGTATAAACCCTGGGGAGCGGTTGAAATGCAAATTTGCATTTGCTTCTTCCTGTGTTTATTCTTAGAGGCTCAAAGAGAGCCACGCTCCCTAGCTTAAAACCCTGCCATGCCTCCCCCCTCCATTTAAATGATGCTGGGAGCCAGCTGAGATAAATAAGCTATAAGAACAAACTCCTTCGTAAGATTATGTCTGATAGTCTTCAGAGTGTTGAATGTGTAAGAAGTCCTATTCTGTCATATGGCTGATAACACTTTGTGATCATTTAACTGATAAAATACAAAACTTGGTTTACAGCCATATGCAATGCTGGATAAAATGGTGGTTCATATTCACATGCTGTTAATTGTATAATTCTGTAATCCCAATAAATATTGAAAGCCAATTTGCTTTAATGGGCTAGGAACCAGCAGATGGTGAGTTCTAGGATGGATAATTTAGGGCCAGTCACCTCACAGGGTGTTGTGGGGAAAACAGGAAGACTATCAGGTATGTTTGCCACCTTGAGTTGTTTATAAAAATAATAAAAGTGAAATAAAAATAAATTTAGCCCCCAATTCTATTGAATGGTTTATTAATTGTATCCAGGCAACTCACATAGGCAAATGTTCTGTAAATGACAGGAATGCAAATTAAAAACTGGGTCCATGCCTGTAGCAGCTGCAGCCCTTGGGGTGCAAGAGCTCTCGTTGTGAAAGCTCCAATTTCTTCCGATCACACATCCTTGCCAAGCAGAAACAAGTCAGCAATGAAAAGAAATAGGTGGTTATGGGATGGAGGATGCCAAACTGGAATGTATAATAGTAATCGTACAGAAAAAGGTGGTTTTGAATTCACAATTCAAACACTTGATTAGATAGAGCACAACCTTTGCCACTGAAATGCTGTCTGATTTGTTGCATTGACTTTATTGCCTTTACCTCTCAGTAGAATTTGTGGCAGAGGGAAGGAAATGATTTCTGCAAACTTTCTGACCTGAGACAACTGTTGTCAAATGTACTTTTAGGATTAATGCTTCTTGATGATTAAAAAGACTGATGGAGGGTTCACTCCCAAAGGAAGGATCCGGCAATTAACCCCAATGGGGCTCCATTCTCTTCAGGAAGAGAGGAAAAATGCTGTGTTCCCTCTTTTGCAACCTTAATAACTGGCATTCAGGACATAAAGGAGCAAGGAAGAGAGCTCGCCAGAAGCTGCCACATTCCAGCTGAGGGGTCAGAGCTGGGTATGCTCCGTTCAGGGCATAAGAAAGCAGTTGTCCAACAAACCAGGTTAAATTGGGAGATTTTTTTTTTTTTAATGAGCCGGTGCACTCAAGATTTTTTTTTTTTTTTGGCTAGTTATATTATCTGACACAAGCTCTGCTGGATGCTTGAAATGTTAGAATTAGAAAAAAAATTCAGTATTTCTCATCCTTGGCAGCTTGAAGACATGTGGACTTCAACGCCATGCTGGCTGGGGAATTTGGGGAGTTGAAGATCACACATCTTCAAGTTGCCAACGTTGAGAAATTCTGTCCTAGTTGATATTCATCACCTGATTATGAGAATAAAGCTATAATGCTAGTTTGAAGTCACTTAGATTTGGCTCTATCTATGTAGAATCTATTCAATTTGAAATAATTGAAGCTGGATAGTAGAGTTTGGCCTGAGTTTAGCAACTGGAGAAGAGAACCCTGGCTGCCATTTCAAAGCTGTTGCTTCCATTACAACCATATTTTCCACCTAAAAATGGCTAGATTGTAGGGGGAGGGAAATACCTTAGTGGCTTCCAGCTGGATGCAGCCCATTTTCTTTTGTTGCCTGGATGGCAGCTCTCCAAATCCACTCCCATTAGAGCTACTCCTGCAGTCCTTCATTGGCTCATCAGCTGGATCTCTGAAAAACCCAGTAACATTCCTCTGACGTCACTTTGCCATTAAAACCCTCCAATCCCCCCTAATAATTGTTTGGAAAAGGTGCAATTGATGTCAAATAGTCTGATAATCTTGTATTTGGAATCCATTATCTCTGACTTATTTCATGGTCATCTGGTGTTCTCAGGAGAAAAGGCATTTGCCAGCTGCTGTGCGAACAAGGCTGGATGGGAAGGTGGGAAGACGCCTCGGTTGTGTTCACCTCTCTGGCTTCGGACGTTTTCCTTTGGGGGGGTTGAACAGCCAGCAACCATTGTTTATGCCCCTAAACTGCATGGCCAAATGATCGTGGGGATGCTAGGTGAGGAGGGGGTGGATCCCTCCTATTCACACTTCCAAATGGGTGGGGGTGGGGTTGGTTGGGAGCCTTAAGGATAGGAGAAGAACACTTTGCTCCATGGAGGTTTTCTCTTCCTTTTCAACCCTTTCAAAATGAAGGCAAAGGGTTTTAATCTGCTCCTTCCAAATGATGGCATAAGAAGGCTTCCCTGCAGGAGGGCAGGGTGCCAGGAGGGGCTGCCCACCTGTGCTGCAGGGGCCCTCCTTTCAGGGGCTTCACCTGGTGCCCAAGAGGAAATGTTTCACCAGGCTTCCTTCATGGCAGTCAAGGCATCCTTGGGTCCATCTGTGTCTCGCCCTAATCTTCTCACAGAAGGGTCAGAAGGATCCCAGCGGCTTCTTTCTTCCAGCCAGGCATCTCAACACTGGGCTGGCAACAACGCTTCAGGGCAACTGAGTCTCTGCCGCAGCCCTTCTAATCATCATTCAAATTAGAATGGGGGGGACGACCCCTTCATGATAGAACTATTAGGGACGGGGCATTGTAGAGGGATTTAAGGGAAGAGTCTTAACCATCGAGCTAGTAAATTGCAACACTTTGGTGTCCCTTGCTAATTTTGAAAAAGCTAAAAAGGGTCAAGCCCAATTGGTATTTAGATGAGGGATTCTGGGAAACCCCCAGGATATGAAAAAGGTGTGGAGAAACATCCAATGAGAAGGGGGTATCGGACACTTCTGTATTGCAGCAAGAAAGCCTGCCTGGTTATATTCCTGAGCTCAGCTTGAAGGGGTCTTTATTTTAGTTAACTTCTACCCTTTTTTGCTTGCGTCCTCTTATGTGGCTTTGGAAGAGAGTGAAAAACCAAAAAATCATAGGCAAGAATATCTTGAGAGTCCCCTTTTAAGAGGAGGGCCTCATCTCAGTCTCAGAAATAGGAAGCCTTGGTTAGATGGATGGTCCAGCAATTAGTTTAATGCATGCATTTAATGTCTGTTGGGGCTAAACCTAATGTCCTAATGATAACTGGGTCAATTAATCCTGTTCTGAGGTTCCAACAATACGCTGATCCACAAATGACCCAGTTACATATATGCTACACGACAAGTGATCTGATAGAAATACACAGATAGAAAATTGAATCTAAATACCCTCATGTGAATCCCAGGAATGAGAATGGAGGTTTGTTCTCCAAACTTGTGAGGCTTTACCTACAACCTGCACCCTTATTCTACAGCCAAGCTACAGATATTCACCACTATTACAATCCCAGAAATCTAGAATTGGAGAGTTTTTCAAGTCAGAATTGATTCCCGATCATTATATGGGTTTCCACATAATTTTTGCAGCAACATTTTCAGAAATAGTTCGCTAAGACAAACAGAGAAAGGCACTGGCACAGAGCCCCCAACCCCCCCCCCCCAGGCATTTTCTATACTGAGGGGAGATTTGTATCAGATTTGGACTGCTTATTTTAAATTTTATCTAGATAACTACAGAAAACACTGATTTGTTTATATAACACAAAAATCTGCAGGAACTAGACAGCATGTATTAATGCATCAGTGGGAGGGGGTGACATGGCAGATGAACTTGGGTCTATTGGGGGACCCTCCCCCGCCCCAACCCAAGTGACAGTTGGTGGGCTTCAACCCATTTGCTAGTCCTGGGAGGAGCTGATCTGGCAATGTTTTCCTTTTCTGCTCCCTGTGTACTTCGCCCGCTGGGATTCAATTAAGTTGCCATCCTCAGGAAAGGTATCTATGGTACCTGAACTTCAGAGGCCACCATGAGTCCACCTTGGGTTTCATCTCCAGTCTCCTAATGAGGCATCTGACGTAGCTTTGCACATTCTTTGGCTTTGTTTCGCGAGACATTTGGAGACATTGTTCCCAGAAGTAGTCAGAGAGCATCCTTGCTGCCTTTTGCTCCCTCCCCAGCTTATCTTGACTGCCAACTGTTAATCGGAGCACACAGCCCTGGGGGAGGAGAGATTTCTCATTATCGCCACCCTCTTTTTTCTTTTTGGAGGCAGCTGGGCAGCCTGTACATTAATAGATTAGTTTCAAGATTTGAGATTGTTAACAGCCAGAACAGCAGGAGGACTTCACCAGGGATCCTGCTTGGATTTCATGTAGTGCAGTTGCCATACACATCGGTGAGGAAACCATCACAACTTTTATTTGGCCTTAAGGAGCTGCTCTTTCTTCAAGGTAGAGTATCAGTTTCTTTGCTTTTATTAGACGGCAGTGATTTCAAAGCCTTTACCTTTTGCAGGAATGAACTGGAACCAGCAATTTTCCCTGTAACTAAGTAGAATCTCCATGATCAGAAAGAATTTAGCTTTGAGTGTCAAAATGCAGATGGCAAATATAAGGTATGATACATTTGCCTCTGGGTGCAGATGTTAGACTGTCTGAAGATTTTCTTTGATCCCATTGAGTTTGCAGTCTATATTGCTGAAATAATTGATTTTGGTTCCAATTTCTTGACAATTTCCTTATTGGAAGATTTATTGACCTATTGAAAAGGGTGCTGACTTTGCTTGACTTCTTAAGACCTCTGAGAGACAGGGCAACTGACATCGCTGTGGACATGGGAATCAGTTATTAGGGGTTATTGAATTTACTTCTGCCTCTCTCTATTTGTAGTGTTCAGCAATTCTTTTCAAATCAGAATTCTTTTAAAGGCTGTGTGAAAATTGATTGCATAGTGTTTGTCCATTGAACAGAGATCCTTCAATGCCTTGGAAACTAGTTTTAATTCCATTTGGTGCAGGTGCTTGGGAGGAAGATCTTGTTGTGCTGTGTTCAAGGCTAAACATATAACCTGAATTTTTGTATTCTTTAAAAAAAAACATGACATTTTGAGATGGCACCTCCTGAAAAATCTTGCCTGTTTCAGGATGCCAGAACAGACTAAATGAGATGTGGTGAGATGAGACGAGATACTAGCTCAGAACATCTGGAAAGTCAATTCAATTCAATCCTTTATTGTCAGTGCACAACATGTGTGCAGCGAAATTGACTGACAATGAGTGACAAGTCTGATGGGGGACCCTAAATTGGATTAATTTGATTTTCCTTACATTAAGTAGCAGGTTGATGGCCAAAATGCCTCCTCCAGCTCTAGGAGACCCTGATCTTGTTCCTCTGGAGAAAAGCACCTTCAATTCAGCCCTCCTTGTCTGCAGTTCTGGAAACAGGTTCTGTTGAGAAGTGCCCCATTTTCTTGTACTGAAGACCAGCGATGGTAAAACAATTCCTGCGATTTCACTTGAGTTCATCTGCTTTCTGTCAGAGGACTGTGGAGCAGGTTTGGTTTGATGTGGGACTATGGACCAGCAGGATGAACCAATGGACAACATTGTAGAAGGGATCATCATGATTTTTTATCAGCCTTTCTGATTGCTTTCAAACTAGTCCAGAAAGATTATACAAATGCAGCCAAAGCAGGTCATAGAACTCACTGGGCTGATAGCTGCAAGACACATGGATGATTGTGTGATTAGAATCAGAGGAAGGATCCCTGGAAATCCCATCACAAGATGTAACCAATTCTAGTTTTACTCCATTTGGTTTCCTTACCCTCAGAAAAGGAGGTTTAAAATGTGAACATATGTAGGCCTGGAAAACATTAATTGGAGATTTTGATTTTTAGTCAGAAAATTTCAAATGCTGTATGTAGTCCAACTTTTTCTCACGAATGAAGGCGAATCTACGTATCCCCGGATAATATTGCAGGATCAGTTGCTGGGACCGGATGAGTCTTCTGATCTTTCAGACTCATGCTGGAGCCCATCCGCAGGGAACTTCTATCTCACCAGAATGTGTACTTTTGGCTATTCTGTGTGTGTGTGGGCGGGGGGGGTATATGGTGCCTCGCTGCTTTTTAATTTTTGATGGCTGGCTATTAAGTCACTGGCTGTTGTTTTTTTGTGTTGCCAAGCCCATACCTCCTGAGTACTTGATAAGCAAGTGGTAAATCAGCACTCCTGTTGATGCTGCTTGGCAACATAAAGAGACAACAACCAGTGACTTAATAGCTGGCCATCAACACCCCAATCAACAATTAAAAAGCCACACACAACCAGGCACCATACAAACACCACACATAGATTGGCCCAAAGCACATACACTCCAGAGAGAAGTTTCCTGATGGAAGGACTCCAGCACAAGTCCTAAAGTTCGGGCCCTAGATTGGACCCAAGTTTTTCTGTTCACTAGAATTTGCCATGAAAAAATGAATTTTCCTACTTTATAAATAAATATTTCCATAAATTTTAAGTAAGAAAAAATATCTGAGTGTGTTAAAACAGTTTCGTTAAGCCTGTAGATTAAAAAAAACCCTCCTTTGGGGGGATATTTCTCAAACGTTTCTCAGGGGACCCTTCATGAGAGATAAAGTTCTGATTTTGGACAGAGACCACCCAAAAAATCCACAGCTGGAGGCTAGACTGGGCAGTCAAAACATCCCAGATGCCAAGGGAACATCTTTCCGTATTGTTGTCTAGAAAGTGACCTGGACCATCCACAGTTTCCTTAGGGAGATGTGTATCTTCATCTTGCCTGCATTTAGCCTGGCAGGGACCCTCCATAGCGACTGAGGCAGTTGGGAAAAGCCTCTGTGCTTGGTGCTCTGTGCCAGCCTCGGGATAGGCTGGGGTTTGTGGGGAGACTGAAGACAGCCAAAGAAAGAAGCTGTCAGCTCTGCCTCAATCAGACCCCAAGAAATGAAAACCCTGAATCCATTGTTGTTGAAAACAGGTAGCTTTTACTGAGATATGACTGAATGCAAAGAAAGCGAAAGCAAGGTCTGAATAAAACCGCGTGAAATTATATATATCAAAGAATTCCCAAACCCTCCCCCCAGGGTTTGACGAAGTCCATCCAATCCGTAGTTCTCAAACGGTCACGAGGCAGGCATCTGCAGGTGATGGTGACTGTTACTTCTGCGGGACTGTTGGCCTTGAACAGGGATAAACATCCTGCTTAAAAAATGCAAGGGCCTCTCACACCAGCACACTTCCCCCTCCCCATATCTCCCAGCTCCCCCTCCCCCTGTTACTATGGCAGCTGATAAGGGTAAGTGGTAGCTGAAGAAACTTGGAGGCTGACAGAAGTAGTCGGAGTCCAGCAGAGTGAAGGAGCCGAGAGTTTCCAGGAATGGCCAGGGGGAATTTCTGAGATAATATCTGTACAAGACCAGAGTTGTTGGCTCAACACACTGTGCTGTTCTAAGCTGTAATATAGTTAGCTTTGTTTCCATATACTCTAAAGCTTGTGACTTTAAATCATAGGCCACTATATAAAATATAGTTCAAACAAATGCTGGCTTCATGCAGCATGAGAACCCAGGAATCAACTAGTCCAGTTGGACCATCCACAGTCCACCCACACTGGTTTAATCAGGGTTGGTGGCCGTAGAGCATTGACCTGGATTACATGTCTTAATCCAGGCCTTGTTTTATTGAATAATCTTGCTTTATTGAATAAGCCACAACTAACTGGATATATATGAGCTGGGAGCCAGAAATCCTGGCTTGGAAAAGAATTCATACAACTTGTGAAATCTGAAACAGGCCAAGCAACAGTGACTGAACATGCCACAATCCCCAGTTGAGCAGAAATCAAGAAGATAATATATTCTTCTTTTACCTGTTTAAGGGAGCTTGTTGGAATTTAGACTGATCATACAGCTTGACTTGGGCAAAGATTTTTATATATCTCCAGCTTGACTTGGGCAAAGATTTTCGCCCTAAGCAGAACTGACCTTACAAGGCATAATTCTACCTGGTGTTTAATTTTTTGAAACAAGTGAGCGAAGCCTTCCGAGATGCCAATTTCCCCTTGGCCAAACGTGGTGTGGAATCTCTCTTATTCCAGCCTTCTGACCTCATTCAAATTCTAATCAAATCAGGTCCCGATAGCGCATTTGCCTTCCCACTTCCCAGAGAGACCAATCCCTCTGTTTCCAGGATGCAGAGGTTGCTTCAAGCTGCCTTTCCCTGGGGAAGGTAAGTGTTTTATGTCTGCTGTGGCTGATTCTAGGCGTGTGGTGGAGGCCAGGCTAAAGGAAGAGAGAAGAAGGCCGAACCATGGCAACCACAGCACAAGCAGGCAAACGTTTGATCTGCACTCTCAGGTTGTGTGTTTATGCAAAACACACCTGGTTTAGTCAATCCAATTCTCTGAGTTGGTTGAGGTACTGAATTATAATACTTCAGCCAGTGCCAACATTTTCTGAATAGACAGTGCTAAAAAAACATGGTGTTTTTTCTTCCTTTGGAAGCGTGCAGGTTTTTAAGTGATGTGAACGTTCTTTTAAAAATTGTTACTCTTTTTGTCCAGTTTTGCACTCCCTAGAGAAAGGAATCCTACCCCTGATTTGGGGCAATTTTGTCATCATCCTCTTCCTCAGTCTGCTCTCTTTTCAGAGAAGTCAGCAGCTGGGAACCTGTTACCAGAGAGTGGGCAGCAAAGGAAATGTTGCAAGGGGGTTTGATGGAGGAGGGGAGGAACAAGCCAATCGACCCTGCTGAAGTGACACTGAGCAGGGATTATTTGCCAAGCATGTGCTTGTCTATCCTAGTGAGAGGCGTAGGTAAGCCGCACTTGGTACTGATGCAAATATTGCCAGTATATATGGAAGATGGCCTTGACAGAGAGGCCCAGGGCCTAGGAAAAAGGGGCTGAAGCACCTTTTAATTCCAGACCTATAAGATAACACTTGGATTTGGCTCAGGTAGTTGCCTCCCTGATTCACCAAAGTACGAAGTGGAAGATGTACAACACTTGCAAGGTTATGTCATGATAGGCAATCTCAGTAATGTCAGTTTTTGGGTTCTTTCCTGTGGAATTGGGTTCTTGGCCTGTCCTGTCATGTGGGGCTGACAGCAAAGTTAGAGGACCAGACACAATCCTCCCAGAGAAGGGGAAGAGTGCAGGGCTCCAGCAAGCCTCCAGCAGCCACTCCCAACCAGAAAGCTAGATTCTCACAGACTCTAATTGCAATTTACCGTAATTAAAAAGGGATTAGGTGATTACTGAATGATGGAATTTGTCAATGTCTACTTGAGTTTTCATTTGTGGATGAATGGCAGGGCCACCTTGATGCCTGTGCTTGTCTTTTTGTCTCTTGATGCATGGGAGTTATAGCAGTATAGGGGGTCTATACATACATACATTTTACTTCTGCAGTGTTCCTTCCTTCCTTCCTTCCCAAGGATTCTGTTACAGCTCTCCTGGAAAGTTAGCAGCAGCAGAAGAGAGTACAAGAAATTATGATCAGAAGATGACCCCCAAGGAGAAAGAAGTAATCCAGTAGTAGTAGCAAGTTAGTGTTTGAAAGTGAATGTCAAGAAAAAGTGGATAAAGAGGAGGAGATCTATGGACTACAGCTCTGCATTCAACACCATAATTCCCTCCGCACTCACCATCAAGCTGGAACACCTGGGACTCAGCCCACCCCTATGTTGGTGGATCTCCAACTTCCTGACTGGGAGACCACAGGCTATAAGGATGGGCGGACATGTCTCAACCTCACTTACCCTCAACACCAGAGCATCTCAGGACTGTGTTCTGAGCCCCCTGCTGTACTCCCTTTACACATATGATTGTACGGCCATCAAGTTTGCTGATGACACCGTCGTGGTGGGCCTGATCTCTGACATAATGAGACAGCCTACCTAGAAGAGATCACAAACCTAATGTCAAGATCTAAAAGGACATTTTATTGGGGGGGATTTCTGCTGGAGGATATTGGCCGTTGTATACAGTAAAATTTAGGGCCTTTTAGATTTGACACATTTTCTCTTTTTCTACTGCAAGGTCACTGAGAAGGCAAAGGGGAAGTTGGAAATGGCAACTTGAAATTGTTACCTTGTTTTCATTCTTTTAGGTCTGGTTCTCGTGAGAAATTTCTCTGGACGTTTCGCACCTGTGGTGGGAAGTGTCCTAAGAGGTTGTTGGATCTCTTTTTAAAATGGTTGGAGGGAAATTAACATGTGATAATTAGTGGGGTGGAACTTTCAGTTTTACTTGGGTGGAGAAAGCCTGGGAATCTTTAGATTCAGGGTTTCTATAGACCGTACCAGAACAATGTCTTCAATAAAATCTTATTCCTTGGACTTTATTTTTTTTGGAGTTCTGATTGCATTGCTGATGTTTTGTGGAACCCTGACACCTAGAGAACTGGTGTCAGAAAAACAACCTCCTTTTTAATGTCAGCAGGACAAAGGAGTTGATAGTGGACTTCAGTATAAAACAGGAAAGAAAACACCGAACCCTGATCATCAACGGGAGCCCAGTGGAGAGAGTGGACTGCTTCAGATACCTCAGTGTGTGCATCTCACAGAACCTGTCATGGACCTATCACATCAACACCGTGGTGAAAAAGGCCCAACAATGTCTCTACCAGCTCAAACACCCGAGAGACTTCAGACTACCCTTCAAGGTGCTTAGGAACTTCTACTCCTGCACTGTAGAAAGCATCCTGATGGGCAACGTCACAACCTGGTTCGGGAACAGCAACATGCAGGACAGATAAGCACTACAGAGGGTGGTACGCTCAGCTGAGCACATCATCCGCACCAAGCTCCCTGAACTGCACTCCATCTACAATAAATGTTACTGGACTAAAGCTTGGAAGATAGTGAAGGACCTCAGCCACCCCAACAACAGACTGTTCACCATGATGCGGTCAGAAAAGCATTTTTGCTCTCTGAAGGCAAACACAGAAAGAATGAGGAAAAGCTTCTTTCCACAGGCAATATGGACTCTAAACCAAAAAACATAAGAACACTCAAGACCATAACAGGAACCCCTACTAGTATCTCATTCCTAACTTTCCCAACTATTCCCAACTTATTTCCTAACCTATCTTCCCATCTTGTCTAGACTATTCTACCAATAGTGGTCATGGGCACAAGCATTTCATTGCATATCCTACCATGTATGACTGCATATGTGATGAATAAAATTTGAATTTGAATTTGAAGAGGGGCTGCTCAACTAACTGGAAGCTCACAGAGGAAGTGAGCTTCAACCCCTCTGAAATTTTATTATCATCCTGACTTCTCCAGAATAATAGAAAAGATGTTCAAGTCTGCAAGGATAATCAAAGCTAAAGGTTTCCTTTGAGGTAGTAGTAGAAGACTCACCAGAACATGATAGGAAGATGACCAAACTGCATTAAATTGACCAATTGCTTGATTGTCAACATTGGGACAAACAATGCTGGCAGAGGACAAACTCTTTATAGCGTTAAAAGTGACTGTAAAGTCTTGGATACGAAAGTAAAGTTGCTTATGGTGTCTTCATCCATTCTTCCTGTTGATTATCATGGAACAAGAAAGGCTCCTGGAGGTGGAAAATTATTATTATTATTCACCCTGAAGATTCAAGGCGGCTTACAGAATATAAAACCACATATAAGACAATAAAACTAACAAAAAGAAACAAATAATATAGTACAATATAACAAAATCACCTCCCACCCCCTGCTCTGGTGACAGCAGATCTCATGAGCCATTTAATGGGCTCCATCCTGCTCCGGGTTCCCCGGGCCCATGGCAGAACCAGGTCTTCAAGGCCTTCCAGAAGAATATTAGAGTGGGGGCCATTCTAATCTCTGGGGGAATGATGTTCCAGAGAGAGAGAGCCACCACGGAGGAGGCTCTTCCCAGACCACAGTCTGTCTCCCAATTTAAGGTCCATCAGGCAGGGACCCCACCAAAGCAGATGAAAATATGTTTTTTGCAATTCTTTATTGTCAATGCACAACATATGTGCAGCGAAACTGAATGACAGCCTTGTGAACCTTATCATTCAAACTTTAAGCTTGAATGGCCTGAAAAGGAGAGGAAGTTAAAATCACGGTTTCAGTCAGAGAATGTCTTTACGTAAAACATGATTGCCCGTGAAGCAGGAAAGAGTACGTTCAGAGTCTCAATGCATGGAGACCAATACGTGATGACACCTCCAAACCCCACTGTTTGTACAAACAATGCACAAATGGGTAGCAAACAGGAGGAATTAGAAATACAATATGGGAAACTTGTGAATGTAGTGCCTGAAGGATATTTGTAAGGAAGTCTATAAGCCCCTGCCTAAATTCATGTCCTTGAATGCAAGAGCTTGTTAAAAGCATCTGGTTAAGATTGGAAGGAACAAGAAATAAATGGATACAAGTTTCACATATGCCATCTTTCTAAAGCAGATAATGGGGACAATACATTTCTAAGTCAATTTGCCAAGTTATCCAAAGGACAGGTTAATGGGAGATTTCCAGTGCACAATAGTGGGGCGAACTCCGACAACAGATCATGAAAGTTTCATTTTTCAGAAGTTGGAAGAAGAAACAAAGGAGTCAACAATTCTGAACAATTCTAGGTGGAAGACTAGAATAATGGTAACTTCTTGTATTCTAAACCCTGCTGAGTGCACAGATGGAGGTTCCTACAGACAACCTGTTTCCTCCAGATATTTCTGAAATTTTAAAATCCTCATTTTTGCTATCACAAATATCTTTGGATCACATGAGATTGAGCTGGCATTTGCGCTTTCCCCCTTAATCAAAATTTGAGCTAGATTGTGATGTTTTGATGTTTCTTTGTGTCATACATGAGTGGGTATGTGGCTATATGCATAGTGGTTATCTTTTGAGAGCTGAATGTAACAAAATTTCATTTTAATGTGTGACAATTAAGTTTTCATTCTGTTCTATAATCTCCAGTGGAAAATACCCCTGTGCAAATGCATGCTTGGCTGCCCGTGAACCTTAAATGATTGTGTCCCCTTTGTTAAGTGGTAAGGCCAGCTCTGCTAGGGGGGACTCTGAGGCCAAGAGAGAGAATGGTTGCTTTGGAAGCAGACGGCCACCTGCCCTTTTGTTACCCCCCCAACGCTGGTCTGCCAAAGCAGCTCTTTGCATCCGATTAAATTTTGCATTTTCATCTAGCCAACAGCAGCTGCTTGTCCACCCCCTGTGCCCCCCAGCATTTAGAAGGATTTGTTAGTTAAATGCTAATGCCACCAGATAAATGATGCAAATCGTGAGGTGGGAGAGCTTTATTTCCCAGTTAGCCTAGGGAACCTTGGGAACAAACCTTTGAAATATTGGATGGATGGATGCTGGGGGTCACTTTGTAACCTCAGTAACCTTAAAATGGAAGAAATGGACATTGAGTCACACTAGGGCTTCTGATTCCAATGTTATCCCATGCAATTTGTGGAAGAAAAAATATTTACTGGCAATAGATTAAGTTTAAAGTTAACAAAAAACCCCACCAGTTTTGCTGAAGTTGGAAAACTATCATTAGTGGTTGGCATATTTTTGCACAGGATCTCCCCTGCATCTCTTTGCTGAATGAGGGCGTTTAGGGGTGGTCCAACATGCAGATCTTACAGTAGGAGGGTGACCTTCAATCTTCAGCAGAACTTTGGCAAGCCTGAAAACCTGAGAGAAGGGAAGTGGGGCTTAGGGGACATGTGGACTATATGTCTCCAAATGCACAAATCCCGTGATAAAAACAAGACTCGGTAGCCAAGGTTTCCTTCAGCATTCACTGGGGAAGGACTGCAAAACAACCTCTTAGATCTTTACCACTTTACCATTTGCACACTTCTGCTTTTTTCATCCTAGTGCCCATAGTCCCCAGCCACCTCAGCTCTAGGCAAGCCATTGGTCATCCGACCTCTCTAAGGGCAAGTTGCAAAAAGCTGAACCCTGCAGCTGGGAATCTTCTCTACAGCAGAGAGGAAGTCAAGGAAAACGATCTCGGCATTGCTTGTGGCCCACTGTGTGGCTTCACAGAAAAGAACGGTGTGGCTTTTCATAGAAAAGCCACTGTGTGGCTTGAAAGGAAACTGACCCTGAGATGCCAAATGGAGGGTCTCCTGGGCTGCTTTGCTTCTGGGGCACAGCAAAGCTTTGCCACTGGCCTGCTTCTTCTCTGCCCATTGTGGTGGCGAAACCCCTGCCCTGCTGGCGATAGTCACCAACCGTTCAGCCTGGCTTGCCTTTTGCTGCCACTTTTGGGTTAGGGTTGAATGCTTGCTGCCCAGAAGGCAGGAGGGGCTTGGCTTCAGAGGGCCAACTCTCAGCCAGCCCTTGAAAAAGGAAGAAAACATTTAATCACCAGGCTTGGAACAGCTTCACAGACTGGCTTCTGTAACATAACTCCAACCAAGCACATGCAAGGGATAGCAGGACTGATAAACAACAAAATACTATTTCATTAATTGCCTTAGTTGAGGTTCTCTGGGGCCAGTCCAGCATGTTCACCAACGATTCTTAGCTTCAACTTGAGCTCACTTGTTCCTCTTTCCAGGTGACTGCAGTTTAATACCTTTCCTCTGTCATCCTCGTCCCTTTAATAATACTGAAATATCAACTGCAAAAGCATACATAGAAGCCTTATGGGACTCATTATGCAGCTTCTACTTTGCTGGAGTGATGGAAAGAGGTTTAAAGAGTTTTCTTTCAACATCCCTTTGGTCTAGCTTGGTGGCAAATAGCAGTCTTGGGTCTTATTTGCAATCATTTTGGTTTTTTGGTGATTACCTTTGATTTTGACATTGTTGATTTCCCTATTATGTTTTTGAGCCATCCAATTGATTATAATGACAGATAGTACTTAGAAGAGTTAGAAGAGTTCAATTAGTGACTGTTCAAAGTTACAACAGCACTGGAAAAAGTGACTTTTGACCGTTTTCACACTTACAACCATTGCAGCATCCCCCTGGTCACATGATCAAAATTCAGACACTTGGCAACTGACTCATATTTATGACCATTTGCAGTGCCCAAGGGTCATGTGATCACCTTTTGTGACCTTCTGGCTAGCAAAATCAATGGGAAGTCACTTAACAACCAGGTCCCTGACTTAATAACTCCAGTGATTCACTGAATAATTGTGGCAAAAAAGGTTGTAAAATGGGGCAAAATTGACCTAACAATTTAACTCTGCAACAGAAATTTTGGGCTCAATTGTGGTTGTACGTTGAGGATTTACCTGTACCGGTGGTGCTATTCTGCCTGGTCGCATCGGTTCTAGTGAACTGGTAGTGGCAACGAGCTTTTGCCCCCCCCCCCCAATGCCCTTTCCTGTCCTATTTCCCCTTCTTCTTTTTCTTTGTTGCTCAGCTGAATTGCTGTTTTCTGTGCCTCCGCAGCCTTCCTACTCACCCAGGCTGCCTCCAATAAATTCAATACTTGCAGTTTAGAAGCTGCACAGATGGCACATGCCTGCGTGAAGCACAGAACTGCTAGTAAAAACGGTTGCATCCCACAACTGACTGGTCCTGTTAAATCCATCCATCCATCCATCCATGATGGAAATTAATAGTGAATCCAAGGCGCCCTTTGGCATTAATTAAACCATTGATTTCATGTCTAGCCTACACAGATAGCCCTTGACTTACAACAGTTCATTTAATGACTATTCAAAGTTGCAACAGCACTGAAAAGTGACTTATGGCCGTTTTCTACACTTACAACCAATGCAGCATCCTTAGTCACATGATCAAAATTTAGATGCTTGGGGGAGAAGGGGCGGAGCTGCCTTGGTGAGACGACATGGGATCCACTTGCTCTGTGGTCTCAGTTGAAACTCGAGCTGCTGG
>JAEANM010009369.1:2939-16413 GCA_017656035.1 Myanophis thanlyinensis
GAGAGAGAGAGAGAGAGAGAGGTATCATATAGCAATATGTTTGCTATTGATTGATTGCCACATCTCAGAACCCAGAACTCTGTTTCATCTGAAGACTGCAATCCCACTCAGCTGGATGGAAATCCATGAGCAAAAACAAAAAAGCCACATTGATTCCCTCACTGCCCCAATGACAGGAAACCAAGTCAAATAACATGAAAAACTCTTGAGTGCAAGTTGTTAACTGCGGAATGATTAATAAAGTGCATCTCTTAGCCCCTATTAGAAGTGGTTTTGGCAATATCCATGCTGTAAACTTTTCTTTAATGCATTGAAGATGAAATTGCAGCAACCTGGCAGGTTACAAATAACAGTAACAATCAGAATAGATCAGGAAGGGACCTTGGAGGTCTTCTAGTCCAACCCTATGCTTAAGCAGTAGACCGTATACCATTTCAGATAGGTGGCTGTGCAGTCTCTTCTTAAAAACCTCCAGTGATGAAGCACCTACAACTTCTGAAAGCAGCTTGTCCACGGGTTGATTGTCCTCCCTGTTAGGAAGTTTCTCCTTAATCCCAGGTTGCTTCTTTCCTGGATTAGTTTCCACCCATTGTTTGTCTTACCTTTTGGTGCTTTGGAAAATAATCTGACCCCTTTTCTTTGTGGCAGCCCTTCAAATACTGGAATACTGTGATCATGTCCCCCCTAGTCCTTCTCTAGACTAGCCAAACCCAATTCCTGCAGCCAGATAGCCTGTTCCATAATGTTTTGTGACTATTCTCTGCCTGATGATGCAGGGTGTGAGAAACGTCAGGGAGCAGCTGACCCAAATAAATTGAGGGTTTTTTTTGGAGGAGTAAAGTCTTCCTTGAAGATACTTTCAAAAAAGTGGTGTGGCTTGATGGTTGAATTGATCTTCCCCAAACGATCTCTGGTGTATCTAATGTCAGGAATGAGCCACATTATTAATTTGGGAATGGATGCCCTTGTTATGAGCATCAGTTTAGAAAGCAAGAAACCATGAGTTCAAGTCCTGTCTTAGCCATGAAAGCCAGCTTGGTGACTTAGGGCCAGTCACTTCCTCTGAGCTCAACCTACCTCTCAGGGTTGTTGTTGTGGGGAAAATGGGAGGAGGAAGGTATGCTGGACATATTTGCTATCTTGAGTTGTTTGCAAAAATAGCAATAAAGTTGGGATACAAATGAGATTTCCAGGTGGACCTGACCTGTCTTGACCAGACACTTGGCTTTGAGGTAGTTGGTTTCTTCCCATGGCTTGCACAGTCTCAATTCAAGGAGAATATTTGTAGCTCAGGGTTGAACTGTGGAGACCTTGGTGCTGTCTTGCAGACATTTCTTGTAGAGATGATGATGCTACCTAGTTTGGGTAAAGAAACATCTGCAAGAAAACTCAAAGGACTCCATTTGTTCACGCAGTGTATCACTAAAGGCCCACAGAAGCAGCTGAACTGAAGTGGTGCAATTGTTCCAACCCGGTAGGTCAAAATGTTGTGCTTCTGTTCTTGGATCAGTTCTGATGGGGTGAAAGTCTGATTGCTTGCTCCATGGCTAAGCCCCTTTTAATGCTTTCAAGGCTTGTATCTCTAGGCTGGTCCCAAAGCTAAGCTGGGCCTGTTTGGTGCCACCTCTATCATTTCTGCTTTCTCCTGCTTCTCCTGCCACCCAAATCTACCTCAGGTCTGTAGGATCCTACAGTCCAGCACAAGCTGCAGCTTGCTTGTCCAAAATGTCTACCAAAAGGGACTTAAGTAAGGAGTGGAGGGGAAAGTATTCACGAAAGCCTATTGGTGGGTTAAATTCCTTTCCCTAGTTTTTAAACCAAGAAAAGCCCAAAATTGTTGCCTCCTTTACTGCTGTGGTGGTGCAATGGTTAGAAAGCAGTACTGCAGGCTAATTCTGCCGACTGCCAGCAGATCGATTCTGACTGGTTCAAGGTCGACTCAGCCTTTCCTTCCAAGATGGTAAAATGAGGACCCAAATTGTTGTGGGCCATAGGCTGACTTTGTAAACCACTTAGAGGATGATAAAAGCACTGTGAAGTGATATATAAATGCTATTGCTATCACTATCATTGGCAGCTGTAGGAAGATCTTTTTTTTTTCTAACCCTGAATTAGATCATTTCCTCTTCAGAAAAATGCTATATTTATTGCAGAGGTATTTCTCTTCCACAGGAATAACTTAACAAAGGCATCAATTTATTGCATTTACACCTTGCTTTTACTCTATGGAACTGGAGGTAGCAGTTGGGGAGCCTTGTACAATTTGATGTCCCTGCATTGATCAACTCCAAATCTGTTTGGTGAAGCAACTGCAACTTATGGCCTTCACAATCGCAAAGCTTGAAAGTTCCCATTCCTGAATATAATCAAGAGCTTTTTGCCACTTTGACTTTTTCAAACCAGACTTGGTTTGGTTAAAAGATTTTTTTAAAATTGTTCCTTCCTAAGCAATCTACCATTGAGATTGGATCACTGGTTATAAGACAATTGGAAAGATTGGTGGTAACAAATTGTTAGTTTTTAGGTCCCAGTTAAACATAGATAATTTAAGTCACATTAATCATACCTGCATCCAATTAGTTCTCTAAATTATGTGAGTTGAGTCCATCCATCCAACCATCCATCTGTCTATCACCTATCTCCATACCTTGTGAAATAAGCAAGCTGTAAAAAAGATGTTTTTGAATTGTTTTTTCTTCCCCATTCAAACCACCATCTCCACATTCACGCATTGTTTTAAACCAGCAGCTTTCAAATTCTGTGATATCACAATGACTTAAAATGAAAAATAAATATGCACAATCCTTAATGAATAGTATTTAGGATTGAAGTGATATTCAGTGATATTCAAAAGCCCAAGCTTGACCACCATGCTATGTCTGGACATCTCTTGATTGCTTATGACTCTCCAGAGGGTCCTAACCCCTGTTCTAAGGCATAGATTCTTTAGCGCTGGGGTGTTGAATAAACACTCCACCCCACCCCACCCCACCCCTCTTTCTTTCCTGCCTTCTCTCTCTAACAGAGAGCCAGGACAGACAGATATCAGGATATTAGCTGGAAGGGACCTTGGAGGTCTTGTAGTCCACCCCGCTGCTCAAGGAGACCCTATACCATCTCAGACAAGTGGATGTCCAGTCTCTTCTTAAAAACCTCCAGTGATGAAGCACCTTCTGAAGGCAAGCAGTTCCACCAGTTAATTGTCCTCACTGTTAGGAAGTTTCTCCTTAATTCCAGATAGAGATTCTTTGTTACAGCTCAGACCAGTTTTCTCATACAGGTTTCAAACAATTAATCATGACTAAAAATCTCAGAGTAAGGTAACCAAACCACTTTGCTTTATTGTCCCCTTTTTATCCAACAAACCATGAACATTAAATTAATAGCAGCAAATGCAACCTCTTGCCCCCTGCCAAAAAGAGCATCAGCCCTCTTGTTGAACCTAAAAGCAGTTCATATTTTGAATGTTTATCACATTTAAGCTCTTGAATCTGAAAGTGGCTCATATCTTGAATAAACTTAGTATTGAGTCTACTAGATCCAAGCTGCAATTATCTGGATGTCTCCCTACGATGAACTTGTATAAAAAATTTTCTTTATTGCTCTCTAATGGTCATCTATATTTTCCTTCCCAGCTTTAGGGACCTCTATGTATGTATGTTTTTAGAAAATTAAGAATTCTGCTATCTCAGAGCAAGCATTTTCCTAGTCTTACATTTTGTCCCTAAAATACCCAACCAAATATCTGTTACAAGCCTTTAACGAAACACATTATCTTTGTGCGAAGTCCTCCAAGAATTGCTATTCTGGGGCATACTATTTTTCATTCTTGAGTTATAGTTAAGATGACCAATTACCACAGACAGCTTTCTTTGTTACTGTAAAGATCTCTGTACATATAGTCCTTGACTTACAACAGTTCATTTAGTGACTGTTCAAAGTTACAATGGCACTGAAAAAAGGGACTCAAGGCCATTTTCACACTTAAAAATCCATGATCATATGATCCAAGTTCAGATACTTGATAACTGGTTCATACTTATGACTTACTGTATCCCAAGGTCACGTGATCACCTTTTGCGACCATTAGACATGCAAAATCAACGGGGTTGCCAGATTCACTTAACAACCATGGTACTAACTTATCAATGGCAGGGTTTTATTTAACAATTGTGGCAAGAAAAGTGTGGCAAAACTCACTTAACAAATGTCTCATTGAACAACAGAAAATTTGGGCTTAATTAAGGTCATAGGTCAAGAACTACACCTGTACTACAGGAGAGCCAGTGTTATAGAAACTCCAAATGATAAACAAGGCTTAGCTTGCTCACTAGCAAGGAGCATGTCTAGCTACAATCAGGTCAGCTGTTACTTTAGCAAACAGCCAAGGATTAAGGACTATCTGTGAATGAGGAGGTGTCAAGACACTGGAAATCTCAAGACAGAGGAAATGTCATTTCTTTTCTTTTAAAAAATACAGTAGAGGGAAAACTGGATTATATATACAAAGAAATGCCAGAGGGTCTAGTTGCAGTCTAGTCTCTTGGGAAGCAGAGCAGAACAGAAAGAATGTTTAGTTTCAAACACCTGAATTTATATCAAAATAGCGACACATTTTTTGCACATGCTTTGCTTCATATCAGAGATGGCATCCATGGAGGAAAAATTCCTAAATAAAGAGAGAACAACAAACAAACGAGAGTTGTTCTGTTGGCTCTATCAAAGGGAAGAAAAGGGTATCGTCGTTAAATGCATCTCATCCATGAAACTTCTCACCTCTGAAATATTATGCTAAAGCTAAGAAAAACAGGTGCTCAAGGCCCCATGAAATTTTTCATGGCATAGAAACTTTCTGTAAGGTATTATTTCCAGCTCTGCGGTCTTCTGGTAGCTTATTTTTACAGCTTCATAGATGTTTTTAAAAAGCAGTGAATGAAATTGTACACTTGCAAAAATAATTTACAACTGCACCTTAACCTCTGAAGTTCTCCCTAGTGTATTTGTATTACTGACTGGAGAGAAGATTCCACACACACATTGCCATGCCAGATGTATAATTCAGATTTAAGAACTAATTTAAACTTTTTTGCAAGTACGTTTCAGAACAGCGGTAGTTGCCTAACTTCTAGTTTGCGCTGCCAGTTTGACATCTGTCTACAAAAAGCTCTGTGATAAATAGTAATTTTCCAGTATTTTATTAAATACATAGAATTATAGATGTGCAGAAGCATGTGCACACTCACAGAAGATCAAATCTATGTAAGGCCACATGTCAAAATTAGCTAAGGCGCAGCCTAGTCTTCTATTTCCTCCTCATTTTCCTTAGGAACCAAAACGGTACAAAGCAAAGAGAAATGGACTAGATTCTGTCAGTATTTGCCACTGCAACTTAATCAATTGAGTTTATAATAACATCAATAACAACACCAACATCTTAGCAACTGATCTGTTAACTTTCATTTTCTGCAAGTCATAGTCAGATCGAAAGTAAATTCTGATAGGCTGAAGAAATCAGATGTCATTGAGCATTGGCCAAGTATCCATCTCTGAAAATTGATACTAACTTTTTTGCCCCTGATCAGAAAGTTCACAGAGGTTATAGTATCCCTAGTATTGAGGATAAAGTGCCCGACTATAAATTGCTGGAAAACTCAGCTCAGAAAGGGCAGTGAAAGTGTTCTCCTGTCCATTCTGCTTATAGGCCACTCAAAGGCATCTGCTCGGCCACTGCAAGAAATGGATGGGAGACTGAAAAGCTATTTGTGCTGATCTAGCAAGAGTCTGCTTAAGACATTTACTGGCTTGTTTCACACACACTTCTGGCAGTTGTGATGCTGAGAAGGCAAAACGCATGGTTGCTGTTCCGTGTGGCAAAGAGTAAGCACTTCTAGTTTGTTCAGAACAGGGTGGAGGCAGCCCTGAAACCCTCCAGATGATCTGGACTTTGGTTGCTATCTGGATAGAAATTGAAAGAGCATTGCTGATGACAAGATCATGAAAGATGTAGTTCCAGACCTCCCGGAAAGAAAGAAGGAAAGAAAAGGAAAGGAAAACCACTTCTGCATCTGAACTCAGTCCAAACTATTGTATGGATTCCTGCTCTGCAGGAAGTATCTTGTGCCATCTCAGCTTGTTCACCATGGCTAAACAGATAATAGGTTGATTTCATGTAACACCTACATAATCCCACAATTCCTCAATCCCATAACATTCCATCAATCATATTGCAGCATAACTTGATGGCCTGTCATGCAACATGCTAAAAACAATGGCTGAGGCTCCCAAGCATGATGAATTAATTAATCTCATTTTTCCTTAGCTTAAAGATGTGTTGCTAGCGCAATTAATGGGGCAGTCTCTGAAAATTAAAAATGAATATCATCTATTTGTGTATAGCTATCACTTGAGCTTGAAGCTCTACAGTATTTTGTAGTCATCTTTTATATGTTTAAAAAGTCGTATTTGAACCCAAGCACTTTTTCTCATTACTTCTGTCCTCAAATATATAAAGAGAAATCAGTTTCATCTGACTTCATCAGTTAGGCAATACAATTTGTAATATTGCACTCTGAAACTACAAATTGGTGGATCTTGCTCAGTCAGAGTTCACTCTAATGTTTAGATATCACTTTCAGTCATTATGAGAATTCTGGGAGTTAAGTCAACACATTTGGCAATGCCCAGGTTGTGGAAGGCTGGTATAAACAAAACTGAGCAGAGGACCATCCTAGATGGATCAAAGTGTTATTTCTGGCTAAGGCTGTTACTACTATTCTTACAGATTAACACTCATTGGAGGTAACTCCAATAAAACCTGCTAATCTTAAATCACTTTTTGCATCTTCAATAGCAAAACCATCCTCCAATTCATCAATTAGCTTTTGAGAGAAGTATTGATAAGACAGTAGTTTTTAAAATCCTTGACAATTATCCAGGCTAAAGCCTCCTTACAGTAGAGGGAGAGAACTTGTACTTTTCCAGATGTTGATGGACATCCAACTCCTAGCAATCTTTATTACAGGCTACCGTGACTGGGGCTGATGAAAAGTGCACTTCAGCAATATCTCAGCAGCCTTCAAATTCTCCACGCTGAATTAAGTATCTTCAAAAAAGGTCCCATTCTGGTAAAGAGCAAATTTATGGCCAACATACATCTGAGTCTACCTTGTGGTCCCTGGTTACTGGCTCAGGAAAATAAAGAAAATATGGAGATTCTCACATGTGTCCTTCAACTATAGTAGAAGATGTTTTATCCTGCAGTCCAACTTCTGCCTGAAGACCTACTAGGTAGGGGCATTATGAATTGATGTCCAATACATCTTGGTTTGGAAAAGCTATTACCTGCCCAATGCACAAAGCAGGTGGGTATTATGGGAGAAGTAAAAGAACACCCAAACAAAAATTATTCAACCGACTCACCAGCAGATACAATGCTGAGCTCCTTTGTGTCAAATCCAAGTACCCTTCCATTTCCCACAGCCAGGCACTCTAGAGCTGATGCTTGCTCAAGTCCAAACCATCCCCCAAAGTCCCAGGTTGTCTATGGAATGGAAACACGGGGATATCTATGGAGATCCTCAGTCATCCAGGTCATGGTTGTCCCATAGGTGCTTTTTCAATTTGTTTTTTTCTTGAAGATGTTTCGCTTCTTACCCAAGAAGTTTCTTCAGTTCACCATTCAGTCAGAACTGAAGAAGCTTCTTGGACAAAGCAAAAACAACTTCAAGGAAAAACAAAGTCCAATTGCCTTCTGAAAAAGCACCTTTTGGACAAACACAAGAATTATGCTGCGAAAAAGACTGACTTTGAACATCCCAATGTCCTTCAGTCAACTAGTGCTGTTGCCTGCACTCTTGGCAGGAAAGGAAAATAAAAGGACACCCTTAGCATATATTTCAAAAAGGTTGCCGAATGATTTGAGACTCGAGACAATAGATCCAGAGGAGATGAAAGAGGAAAATGAAAAATATATACATCTCCTCCCTTCCGAGTTCTCAAGACGTCTTGCAGTGGATGAAGCTGCACTCTAAAAAATCTGAATTAAAATCAGAAGAGCAGAGAGGTGGAAAGGCATACTCTCAATGAGGATACAAAGGCATTTACTTTTCTCCACCACTAGGTAGTGCTGCAGCTCTTCCATGCTCCATTTCCCAGGAAGTTTTTCAAAGGCCGAGCTCTCCTCTCTCTTTCTCTCCATTTCTCTACCCCCCCCTCAAAAAAAAGTCTTTCCTGGAGTCCAGTTGGTACATATTTCCTATAAGGAGAACTCGCCACCCCACTGAATAGTTAGCTCAAGAGAAACACTTAGCAGAGAGAACAGCTGCCGGCAGACTTCCCATTCAGCAGAATGAAGCATCATTTTGCTGAGGTGGCAGGCAGACAATAAGGAATACAAGTGGTGCAGGCACATCGCTTTGGAACATCTCCCCTCCCTTCTGAAACTTGCAGAAAAAAAACGGTAGCATGTTAAGAGACAAAGGCATTACCTGAACCTGACCTGCTGGCCAGAGACCCAATGCTTCTCTTCCTCTGCAATTCCTGATCAGAATAGGCCAGACTCACAAGCGTCCTTCCCCTCCCAGCATGGCAGACTGAATCAGCTGTGCTTGTCCAATGCACTAAATCACAAACCACAACCGGAAGAACAATAGGACAGCTTGATGCATTAGATGACTGTGATCTCCACTTCCACCGTTCAGTCATCTTAAAAACAAAGGGACTCTGTTCGTGGTTTGGCCACCCTTCGGATTCTTGTCTTTGAATTTTCAAGGCCGCCTCGTGTAACCAGCCACTCAAGGGAAAGGTGTAGCGCAGGAACGCGAAGGGAGAATGCAAAAGAGGACACGCGATGGGGTAGATATAGCAAGTATTCATTTATTAACAAAATAAGACTTACCAGGAGGGAGTTCTATTCACCCCAAAAGATCTGCAGCCTTCCGTGCTGCCTTAGTTCTGCAATTTGGGGCGGGATCTTCGCACCTTAACAGCTGTTCCATTCCCACAGGCCAAGAGAAAGTGGGCGATATAGGGTCATTAGGGAAGAAGGGGGAGTGATTTTTTTTTTTGTTGGTTGTTGGTTGGGTTTTTTTTGGTACGTAGATTTGAGCCTACAGACAAAGAGGCCCCCAAGGCTACTAGCTAGACTTGAGGATCCAGCTTGAAATCAGACTGAGCAAAAGTTCTCTGAGTTCCTTATTTGGCGTATAAGAAGATTGTTCTCTTCCAGTCCCTCAAGGATGCTTGCTAATTTCCTTCAAATTCAGGTCTTTTGAAGAGAGAAAAAGCAGGATGGGTGGAGTGAAAAGAGGGGAGAGAACGAAAAAGCAAAAGCAAAATAAAATAAAATGAAACAAGTGTGAAAGATGGTGGAAGGCTTTTATGGGAAGGGGCTTTAGTTTCACCACCACCACCCCAAAAAATCCAGTGCTTGGATGCTCTCCTTTTTATTTAGGGCATCCGTTCACTCTGAGAGCACAGGGGATTTGATTCTGCGGGAGGAGACAGGATGATGGATGCTATGCAGAACCACCAAGCTCTCGGCACCGCCAGCCCAGTGCCAGCAGCTTCCTAGTCCCAAGGTGAGTCCGATCACCCTGCCTTCTGCTTCCGCAGTTAAAACAAAGCCACCAAATAATTTCCCAGCCAACCTAACCTCCCCGTTCCCCTTTTTTTCTTTCACAAGACAAAAAATATATATTTTCCAGTTACTATACAAAAAGCCAAAGAAACCGAAACCAAGAATAGAACCAAAGATAAAAAAAAAAAAAAGGTGGGGGGAACAGTAGAAATAGCAGGGAGAAGGAAGAAAAGCATTTCATTGAATATCATGCCAGGCGTTCCTGGGGACCAGGGCAAAGTTTTCTTTTAAAAAATAATATTTAAAAGGGCAAAAATACAGAAAGCTTCCCCACCCCATGGACAAAACCTTTTGCTTAAAAAAAAATAAAAACAAAAGAATGGGTCAAATTTTGGGAAAGGGGGGGGGTTGGGACATAGACGTTTTGCATACCATTGATTCATTGGTGTATTAATGCACTTATTTTCCCAGCTTTAAGCTAACATACAGGAAATAAATACACACTCCGGAGGCAGCGAGGGAGGTCGCAAGAGAGGACAGGGCTGCTGAAGTTACTGATATCCAAGTGCGGAGGCTGAGGTCAGTCTTTGGCCATAAAGGGCATAGGGGGAGTAGTAGGGTCCAGCGGCAGGCAAGGAAGGGACTGGCAAGGTCCCCGCCGTCGGCAAATGGCTTTTGCCGTAGGGGTGGTAGCGGTTTAGTCCCAAAGTCTGCGGGCTTCTCAACGACAGAGATCCGGGTAAGGAGCCGGGGCTCCCCGGGGCGGCAGGCGGGAGGTGGAGGTGGCAGGACGCAGCGGAGCCCAGCCCCGAGGTAGGATAACCAGCCAAAAGTTTTTCCGCCCCCGGCAGAGTCGTGTGGGTCCTTAAATGGGCCAACAGTTCCTCGGAGGTGGCAAACCTCTTGTCGCAAGGTCCCCCGGCAGACACCCAGTTGCATATGTGGGGCAGGGCGTCGTTCTGCAGCATGAAGCCGTAGGTGTAGAGCGAGTGGCCGGACAGGCTGGGCGTGGCGCTGGAGGACAGGGCGCTGTGGAGCGGGTGGGTGGGATACACCAGGGGGTAGCCGCTCTTCAGGCTGCCCGGGTCGTGGACGCAGCTGGAGCAGTTGCTGGTGCCCAGGTGGGAGGCGGTGTGGTAGCTCAGGCAATAGGGGTCTCGGCATAATCCCTGCATGAAGGAAGGCGGGGAGGCCCCCGTCAGCGGGCTGGAGCTGGGGGGCTTCCCCGGGAGCCCCAAGGCCCCCGGCAGTTGGCCGCTGCTCACCAGGCTGGGCTTGGTCGGATCCAAGCCGGGCACGAACTGGGAAGGGTAACCCGCGTACGCCCCCACGATGGAGCCGTGGTAGCCGATGCCGGAGGGGGGCAAAGGGAAGACCGAATGGCCCGGCTTGTAAGGAGACACCGGCGCCACGTGGCCCGCCGACGCCAAGGCCGGGGGTTCCGACTTGCGCCCCGAAGATGCCTCGCTTTGCGTCCCGGGCTCCACGCTGCCGGCGCGCGCCCGGGTCCCCCCGGCTCCTGCCGCGCCGTCCGGACTGGCTTTAGCCACGCTCTCCGGCTCCTTCTTCTCATCCAGGCCCCTGCAGTCCGCGTGCTGCGGGGAATTGCCCCTCGAGCCGCCCGGAGAGGAGGAGGTGGAAGAGGAAGAGGCGGCGAGCGGCGGGAAAGGTGGGCAGGCAGCGCTGGGCACGCGGAAGCCGTTCTTCTCCGCGCCCGAGCCGGCCTGGCTCTGCGGGACGCCGCCGTCCTTCCGCGGATCGCCGCCGCCGCCTTTGGAATAGGGCTTGAAGCTGGATTTATCCTCGGCGGGCGCGTCGCCCAGTTGCTTGAGGGCGCTGCCGGCTCCGGCACCGGCGGCGCGACCGCTCGACTCCTTGTCCGGCCCAGACAGCCCGGCGGCCGCGCCGGAGTTGAGCTTGGAAGCGGGCGGCGGATCCGGTTTCCCGATCTGCGAGCAGGTTTGCGCCAGCAGCGCTAAGGGGCTCTTCTTCGCGTCCAGCTGTGGGGGGAAAGAGGGGAAAGGCGGCTGAGAGAAGCTGGGCGAGGAGGGGGTCCCGGAGCGCAGCGCAGCGCAGGCAGCGCGGCAGAAACTCCCCCTCCCCAGGGACCAGAGTGGCAGTTCCGACGGCTGGAAGTTCCCCGCCACCGCTCTCCAACCGGGCTCCCTTTGCCTCGGCCTTAATTCACCCCCTTCTCACCCCAGCCGTAAGGGCTCTGCTCCTTCCGACGTGCAGCCGCCCGCTCCGGACCCCGAAGCCCTCCCCAAATGGGACCTTTCCTCTCCCGGCCCGGGCTGTTCCGCCCCTTGCGCCCGTTCGAAGCAGCAGAATTAACCCGCGGCGCAAAGTTGGGGAAGAAGACGCCGAAGACCGTAAGGCGTCTTTCTTTCTTTCTTTCTTTCTTTCGTCGCCCCCGTCCCTGCCATCAACAGGCCGGCCAGCTCACTCGCTCGCTCGCTCGCTCGCAGGCAGGCAAGTGTCCGAAACTGGAGCGCCGGGCAGTGGGAAACAGAGGTCCCCGAACTAAGGGCGGAAGGAGCTGGAGCTCCGCGAGCGCCGCGGCCCGGGGAAGCAGCCGAGCGAGGAGTTGGGAGCTCGGCGGCCGAGAGCGAGGGCAGCGGCGGCGGCGGCGGCGGCCAAAAGGCCCAGCCGGGCGGGCGGAGGGAGGCTCGGACTTGGCACTGACCTCGATGGGGCTGACGGGCGTGGAGGAGAGCGGCTGCAGATATTCCGGGTGCAGGAGGTGGCCGCTGTGGGCGCTCAGCATCTTCAGGATCCGGATGGGAAGCCGGTTCGCCTGGCGCAGGGGGTCCTCGGGGGACAGGTGCGAGAGCGCCGGGCACACGGCTCCGGAAGGCTGGGCTGACGAGGCGGCGGCCGAGCCTTCGCTGCCTCCTCCTCCTCCTCCTCCGCCGCCGCCGCCGCCGCTGCTGCTGCTGGGCGATGTCCTTGCGTTAGATCCAGCGGAACCGCCGCTCATTTGGGGGAGCGAGCCGGGCAGGGCGGGGGTGGGGTAGGGCAGGGCTGGGGAGGGGGGAGAAGGGGGGGAGAGGCAAACTCCGCAGCGCGAAAAGCCGGGCAGGGCGCCTTGAGGAAGCGGCGGCGGCGGCGGCAGCAAGGACGACCGCACCGGCCCCGGCGAGAGACGGAGGGGGGAAGAAAGCCCTGCCTTTCCCCGAGCTACACGTCTAATAGCTCCGGTCTGCTGCACACTTCAAAGGCACCGGCCTGCCCACCAATCGGGGACGTGCCAAGGACCTCGGGGCGGGGCCATCGGCCGGTGGGAGGAGCTTAGCCTAGTGGAAAGATGAGAAAGTCACTTTTTAATCCCCTCCTCCTCCTCCGAGGAGCGCCTTGGCATCTCGCTCCGATCTGCCGCCTGCTTGCGCAAAGGGCTCGGCCTGGCTCCCGATTCGGGGTGGGGGTGGGGGTGGGGGAAGCCGTGGGCAACGGGGGATGGGTGAGGCGCAGAGCGCGTGGGATCCCTTCCCTTCTTCCTTGCTCTCTCCCGATCCCCAAATATCCATTCAAACCCTCTCCATATGCAACACACACTTTCGTATATATACACACACGGGAGAGACGCACCCAAAAGCGCACCCTTGGCGTGGTTTTACTAAAAGGCGTAAAAGAGGGAAGGGAGTGGAGAAAAGGACGAGCTGTGTGCTGCTGCTGCTGCTGCTATTTCTGTTTGGTTTCTAGGTGAAAGGTGCTGGATTTCAAAGTTATTCATAGCCCAGGAGGTTAAATTCTCCAGAAAGCCAACTTCACCCATTCTAGTTACAGGCTTAGATGTGGGCTCACCAGGTGACTTTTAGGGTAATCTGTTGAACCTGTGGCCTTGGGTCTCAATAACTGCCACCTTCTTCCAATTCGAATTTCATTTTATTTAACTTT
>JAEANM010009370.1:0-16412 GCA_017656035.1 Myanophis thanlyinensis
GAGAGAGAGAGAGAGAGAAATGATCATTGGGTTACAAAACAATATTGGATAAATACCAATCACATGAGCTAAAGCACAAAATAGACATAGAAAGTTTTAACATTCTAAAAAGATCTAACAGATATTTTCCAAAAATTATTAGAAAGACAGTAGTTAGTGATAATCATCCAAATAATTGTATTATCTATTATCTACTTGATATTTAGGGACTGATTGTGGGAATTCCACTTCATTGAATGCATACCATATATATAACATGATATCTGGTGACAAGTTCTATTTCACATTTTCTCCAAAGACACTAGTGATATGGCTAGTGAAATATTAGTACATATTCATTGTCTCCCAGAGCATTATCTGGAAAACATTGAGAATATAGTCCATATGATGCATTATAATGCAATTAAATTAGAACTTTAAAAAATCAGAATTTATTTTCAAAATGTTTTGATTCTGGAAATTTCTTTGTAAGTTCCAGAAATTCTGCAACCCTACTGTAATTTGCAGAAGGAGAAAAATCAGAAAATACTTATTTCTGTGTTCTAAGGAGAACAATCACAGTGAAAAAGGGCACACAAATAAGGAAAATAGGTTAAAGATTAAAATAGTATGTAGAGCTTTAATTGAAAACCAGTTTGGTATAATGGTTAAAGCATCACACTAAAAAATAGAAGAATGCAAGTCCTAATCTGTCTAAGGCATAAAGCCAGCTGAGTGACCCTGAACCAGTCACTCTCTCTGAGCACTAGGAAGTAGGCAAAGAATCATTTTCAAACTTGCCAAGAATAAAAAAGGGGATTTGGGCCATTCAGTCCCACTAATTATTATGGAAATAGGCAAAACATATTACTGGAAACAATTATTTCCCAAAATCCATAATAGTTTACTATGATTTCTAAGGAACCAGTTCTTGGTGCTAGTGTTGCCATTTTGATTTGTCAAAGTATTCAGCCTGCCTTCTCCACGTTGATACTGGTTTTGACCTGAACACCGCATAGTTGAATAGTCACCCTTTTTAACTTCAATGCTTCTTCCCCACCCTTTCCATTCCATTCCATTCCATTCCTTTCCTTTCCTCCTCATTCTTTTTGCCTGATGAAGAGATTCAAACCATTTTGTGAAATATTGAGTTTTTTTTAATAATACAACATCATAGCTTTTTGTTTATAATCATAATATCTTTGTTAACTTTGTTTCAAGGTCAAACAAAGATTGTAACTTTGAGATTAGTAAACAATTTACAGTACCCTATACATCACTACAAAATAAATATATAGATGCTCAGTCTATAATTATGTCACATGTAAATAAACTTAAGCTGTATTTTAGTTGGTTTAAATATATTGTTCTTTGAGTTTAAAAATTTATTATTCATTACATGAACTTGATTGAAAAAAAATCATTTGCTTTTTCTAAGATATAAAACAATTCAAATAGTTTGCAATGCATATTTAATGGCATAAAAGTAAGAAAAAATAGAATTGGGTATTAGTATGAAAAAAAACATTTCAAATCTCGTGAAAATGCCAGATCTTTCATGAGCAAGAGTTTTCTTTCACCAACACTAACTTTGTCTCACTTTGGATAAAATTCATGTGATTTAATAATTTTTATATATTAATGAAACATATGACATACATATGCTAGTGAGATGCATTTAAATATGTGTACATAATTTTGCATATGCAAGTCTATCTTCTTTTATCTATTTTTTTTGGTGCATTTCTTCATTTTTGCTGATACATATTTATTTATTTATTTTTCAAAATTTATATACCACCCCCTCTCCCAAGGGACTCGGGGCGGTGCACAGCAGATAAAAAACATACATACATAACAATCTAAAAAACTAATTAAAATAATTATATGAAGCTGATACTATTTAAAATTAAATTAATTTATTCTAGCCCTCTCTCCCCCCTCTCTTTAGAAGTATATAAATTATAGAAAAGAAAATTAAACCACTCTTCATTTGTTATCCTGTCCCAATTGCTTGACACATTTCTGATCTTTTAGGATTGTTAAGCATTTTTTAGAAATTATTATTTCTTTGTAATGTATGAGCTATGGGTTGGAGGGGGGAGAAAATAGGAGATCACATCACATTCTTTGAAAATGTTACTATTTTCTTATGAATGCTGTCATTTTCATATAATAAGAAAATTGGACAAGCCTACAAATTAGAAAATCTGATCTCCCTGAAACTATTTACATGAACTGTTACAGACATAATCCCTTCAGAAAAGTCAAGTTTGTTATGTAAATTTCATCAGATTATATCAAGAGGAAAGCCATTACATTTGTAATTGTAATAACAATATGTAAGAGCATCCTACCCGGATAACCTTCAACCTAAGTGCACTTATTTAATATATACCATGTGGTCTTATTCCTTGTATCATTTTATGTATTGATACCACAAAGATTTAGAACACCACCACCACCACCCCCCAAAAAAAAAAAAAAGATTGACAATCAGTCTCTGAGTTAAAGTATGGGTCTCAGATGAAGCAGGTTATTTTTTAATAGACTAAATTTTAAAAAGTATTCTTTCATTTTGATATTACAATAATGATACTAATTTTATCTCATTGCCTTGTTTTAATTATGCTGTATTTTACTATTTGATTTAAAATTTTGTAATGTACCTTATGTTTTAAATGGAAAAATGAAATATACAAAAAAAAATTTCAAAGATGTTGCACTATTGAATGTTAACCCCCTAGAAACATGAAATTCTGATTGACAAAATGCATATTTTAAAAAAATAAATTTGATGGGAATTAGTGATTTAAGAATATGGGAAATATAATTGGCTAGAATGCAGTATTGCAAGCTAAGTTTGCCCAGGAGTTCGATCCTGACCAGTTCAAGGTTGACTCAGCCTGCCATCCTTCTGAGCTCAGTAAAATGAGGATCCAAATTGTTGGGGGCAATATGCTGACTCTGTAAACCACTTAGAGAGTGCTGCAAAGCACTGTGCAGTGGTATATAAATCTAACTGCTAGTGCTATAGCACTATTTATATTTATAACTTCCTTCTAGAAAAAAAATAGAATACGCTATTACAGATTAACAAGTTCCGTACCAAAATATATTCAATATGTTGACAGTTATACAGTCATTAATTTTTAGAAAATACCTGAGAAAAAGAGAACTTTACTGCTGGAATTGGATCTGAAGCAAACTGAGACCAGGTCAAGGAAGCAAGTAGGCCAGCAATAATGTAAACCATCACCAAACAATGTAAGTTTAAATATGTAGGACAAATAAAAATTGAAGACTTAGCCCAAGGTTAGCAGGCTGGCTGGCTGGCTTTCTTATTTATCTGCTTATTTATTTAAACATCTGTATGCTGTTTTCTCCCATTTTGGGGCTCTAAGAGCTAACAAGCATGGTATAAGCTTACAAGCATAACTTTATGAGGGAGATAGGCAGCACAGATATTTAAAAAATAAATAAATAAAAGGAATGGATGAATGTTATACCCCAACATCTAAGTGATAAATTATTGAAACCTAATTAAGAATTAATAAATTATTGAAACCTAATTAAGAATTTCTAAGTACTAAATATTCAAGGTAAAAAAAAGGTGATTGTCAAACCAAATAATAATTAAGAAACAATAACTCAGCTCTCATTTCAAGCTGTTTCAAAGTCTATGCTACTCCATATAAAACAGACTTATCTGCTTATACTAAGTTTATTGATACTGGAAACTGTGTAGACTGGGAAAACCATACTGTAGCTGGGTAACAACTTTCTTGGTTCCGAAACTATTGACATAAAACACTAGAGTCTCCCATAATACTGTTGTTAAATTGTATCTTCATCTGATTGTTGACCATGATAAAAGTTTTGATTGATTTACCCTTTATGTATAACTCACAAACAATACCCTATTTTCCCTGCCAAACAGAACTGTGCTGCTTTTCAATAAGTTAATGTCAGATCCATACTCTACATTAGATCATATTTCTTTTAATATTTGTTGTACTGTAAGTCCTTTGTGTTCTTAGCCAATAGCATGCCTCATGCATATAACATGCACATTTTTATCACATATACAAGTAGCTCATCTCTAATGCTATCATAAGCATTTCATATGCATTTACGCAGAATGAGCTTGAACAAGCAAGAAAAAAAATCATATTTTCCTATCTTTGTACCTGCTCAATGTTTATTATTTTTTATCCTACCTTTATTACTTTATAAGTAACTAAATATGACAAACATATAAATACACCTTCTTACTTGCATTTTCCTCATACAACAACCCTGTGAAGTGGTTTAGGATGAGAGACAGGGACTGGTCCAAAGTCACCTAGCCAGCTTTCATGTTTAAGGTGGGACTAGAACGCACATTCTTCAATCTGGCTTTTGAAGCATTCGCTAAGAACTTAATCTACTCTCACATAAGGTTGCCTTCTAGCATATAATTCCATTAATTCAGCAACCAAACTTAATCTCTATATTCATCCACAACTTTCTATAATTCAAGCTGTGATGACCCAGGGAAGGCACAGAGGAAGTACAGTCAGATGTTAGTCCAAAATGGCCCTTTATTGATCCAACTTTTTCCCACATTTATGGCAATTCCAGAGCAAAGTGTTCTCAATCACACATACACCTCCAGCAGCCTCTGGCTGCAAGTAGTCCAACAAAATGCTGTTAGCATTTAGCTGGACTAGTTAGCTTCAAAGCAAGAAATCTAGCAGGGCAAGGACATTAGTCAATGAGTCCAGAAAGCAAAGGAACAAGGCAAGAAGTCCCAGAAACAAGGAATAAGGCAAGAAGTCCAGCAAACTCCAAACATCGGCAACACTACATAAAACTTCATGAATTCAGCGTTTGTTCTCAACAAATGCCACTCCCCACAGTGTCTCCTTAAGTTTCAGTCCCCAGGTGTGCCTTGTGAAGAGAAGTGGGGCACTCTCCTCCTGAATCATTGGGCCAGCCTGCATTGTTACTTCCTCCTTTCCATTCCCCATGCTCAGGGATCAGAGGGGAGGTCCTTGCTCATCACCTGAGTTCCGTCGCTTCTCATGTCCACTGTCTGCTCTCTCTTGATATCATGCCCCCATTCCTCCATGCTGGAAAGAGATGCTATAAAACAGATGCTATAAAAATCATGTCTAAGAAAAAATAATAATAAATGTCTTGAAAAGGCTAAAAATGAGGGTTCAGTGGCAGATGGTATAAGTGGGTAAATGTTGCTTGCTTCTTGGGTAGTTGTACAATTTGTTGATATGTGTGGAGACTGAGTGGTCATTTTTAATGTATGATAAAGTAAATAGGCTTGTGTCATGCCGTCAGAGCCTGACTCCACAGAGGAGGATAAGCCAGAGCTGGGGCTGATGGAAGTAAGGGGACAGCCTCATTGGCTTCTGAGGAATGGGGAGAGGAGCAGGATGAGACAACTCCAATCACTTCAAAAACACTTTTTAAATGTCCTTCAAAATCACTCAGCATTTCATCTGATTCTTTTAACTATAATCTGTGGCTATTTATGACCACATTTTTAAAATATTCTTTTTCTCTTGACATATATTATAAACTATCATATTTTCATCTTCATTTTTGCAACAATAAATTCATTATTTCTTATCCACTGCCATTTCAACATTCCATCAAATTCCTTTATTCATAGTTTCCATTAGTGTTAACTCCTCACAATTTCATTGTACTGTATAACCTAATTCTTTAGCTCTTTGCTTACATCTATTTTCCATTCAGCCTTTCATAAAATTAATCTATCTTGCAATATCTTTTCATACAGAACCAATAGGTTTTATTTCTTTAATCATTCTGCTTTCACCTAATTCTTTAGTACTTTCTTCACATCCACTTTCCATTTATTTGTTGGAACATTAATGTATCTGCTAATTCTTTTTTTATATATATACAGGACTCATATTTTCTCTATCAGCAATCATTTTACTTTCATTCTTTTTCACTTGTTTCCTATTCTTTCATGTTTTTTTTTTGCATAATCTACCTTGACAATGCCCAATAGTGGTCTGTTCCATATTCAGAACTTCCTATGTTCAGAACCCTTTAAACTTTCAGTAAACAATCAAATTGGTCATGTTTTGAGATATTTTGTTCCTTTATCCTCTGCCACACCTGCCATTTGGATCATCATTCCAATGTAGACTAATTTGTTTCCCTACTCATCCAATCCCAGTTTAAAAATCTGGCTATTATCCCATATTTTGATTTATGATGGATGGATGGGTTCTTTTAAACTAGAAAAGGATATGTAAGAGTGGTCTTGGTTTAATGGATGCTTGACTTTTATTAAATTTCTTATTTTTTAACCTTGTCTATTCTTGTTTGGTTATTTGGAGTTGGATGACCTAGAAAAATGAAAATACATTTGCTCAGTGTTGAGTTGAAACAAACAAACCTTTTCCTAAGGAGATATTCCACTATATTCGCCATTATGATTAATTCTTGGTCTCTAAATGGCCAGTCATTTTTTTCTGTAATATCTTTTTCATTTCCACATATACATTTGTGTCATCTAACAGAAACAGGATTCTGACAGCACACCCAATCTTTAAAAAAATAGTAAGCATTACAGTATCTTTGTCTGAATGGAATTCATTTATTTATAAGTGTCATGAAATAGCAATTTTCTTTATAGAAATGTTGTGATTGGTTGTCCCTTGCTTCATAGATGGAGTAATGTTCAAGCACATATAATATATACCTATAACTTTGACACATAATATGATGCCTATAATAGTCATACAAAATATTCATGATCCTTGAGCAATTAAGATGAGTCACTTGAAAAAAAAAATACAAAAGAATTGCATATCCTTTATCCAGTTGTCATTATTTCTCAATATGATTTTTTCATGTCACACAAATTAGAAAATTAACTAGTTTTGCTACTATAAATGCAACAGGCTTACTTCATCCTTAATAGCAGCTTGTTCTTTGTGACAATTTGTTTTTCATTTAGTGGTTGCGATGCAACCAAATAATTTTTGGATTAGGTATTGAATTAATATTGATTTAAATGGGCTGATATTTTAAGCTATCCAGGACACTACCTGATATCTGAATCTCTAATAGAGGACAATCTAGCCAATCTATCTACCTCTATCTTTGCCTATTTTAAACAAAATGAATGGAATCAATGGCAAATACTGGAGAAAAGGGATAGTTCATGCTAGCAAGATATAAGAGGATAGGACTGGGTATGTCACATAGCTTGTCTTCAGCTGCAATGGAGAAAGCTGTTGTCTCACCAGTACTGAAATAAGAGTCATCTTCCATGAAATCACTTTTCCTGTACAGACCTGGAAATAGGACACACCTTTTCTCTTAAAACTACAAGTCATGTTATATGATATTGCTCATTCAATTTTATTTATACAATACTATGTTAAGTTAGGTTAAGTTAGGTTAATTTGGACAACCATCTCAAAACTTTTCACTTTATCACCCCTTTCATTAAACTGCAAATTGGTCACTGATTCCAAACATAAATTATATGAAAATAATATAAAAATATTACACTACTAGTAATAATATCAACTCTTTCAATGGTCCCATCTAACCTTGAAGATCAGTAACAACACTTTGCATAACTCTGATCTAGGAGCATATAATTGACTTGAAATCACTTAGTGAGCTTCCTTGGTAAAATATGGACTTAAATTTGGATCTCCCTGGTCCTATTGTAATACCCTAAACATGATACCAATTTTGGATCACTCTCCTAGTATTTCCTGTTTTTGCAAAAAGTGTAGCATCAAGGCACCATGATAGCTTTTAGTATATATGGCCTATACCAGTGGTGGCAAACCTTTTTGGAACCGAGTGCCAAATGTGAGCATGCATGTCTTCCATGGGTGTGTGACTCACGTATGTGTGCATCTTTTTCACATGCGCAATTCACGTGTGCATCTTTCGTGCATGTGCAATTAATATATGCAACTTTGCATATGCACATGCTGCAGATGTGTGAATGCACAGTCATGCAGGAGTCACGTGCAGTTAGGTAGGGGTCACACACATATGTTCATGAGCAGTCTGTGAGTTGGAGTGATCGCTGGCATGCTGGCAGAGATGGCTCTGAGTGCCAACTGGGGCACGCATGCCATAGGATCATAGTATCACAGGCATACCACATCTTTATAATAAAGAAGTATTAATGTTCACTTTATTTCTTTCAAATGTTTATTTAGAAAAGCAACCACCTTGAGGAGAAATTTGAGAGCAAGTCATTTGCAGAGGTCATGCTGCAGGAACAATGAAACAGGACTACTTCTAGAGAAGCTATATTTGAACTAGTAAAAAAAATCTGCATAGCTTGCTCATTCTGTGGAGGCATCAGAACACAGAGATTTTACACACAATGGTAAAGAAATTAAAAAGTGGTTTAATAAAATCCCAAGGACTGTGAGACAGCCAAAGGATGATGAAGGAGAGAGGAGCACAGCAAACTCTCTCTAATACTTCTGTCAAATGTCTTATTATAAAAGAGCACACTGTTGTGTCTGAAGGGTAAAAACATTTTTCTTCTTTTATCATCAGCAATTTAAATTCAAGCTGTCAGCCTTATTGTGATGCCCAGTTAGTCCATTCAATTATGATAGGCAAAGCTGACCTTTGCACTATACATCATGACTTGATGTACTACTAAGTTTCAGGCAGTCATAGGAGATTGTTATGTGGTTGGGGAAAATATAAATACTTGGATCTGCTGTGGGATCCGTGTTAGAATTCAGGACATTGTGATATTTATAGCCTATATTGATCGGTAGAGTTAATGTATGTGGCTTCAAAGTCATCCTGTATAGGTGAGTGTGTGTGTGTGTGAGTGAGTGAGTGAGTGAGTGAGAGAGAGAGAGAGAGAGAGAGAGATGGTTCATAGTATTTATCCTCATTTTTACAGTGTATATTTTTTTTTTGCATTTTGTTTATTGCAGTTCAAATAGTGAAACTATTAAAACATGAGGTAATGATTCAATTTATCAGCCAGTTTAATCACAGAATCTAAGGCTTGGGGGATGAGAAGGAGTGACTGCTCATTCCATCAGCTTCTATACCCAACAGAGGATTTGTCTTACGTCTTAAATCATACACAAACATACTATGTAACATCTTCATTACTTCAATTACTCCTTTCCCACGGTAAAAATATTTTTTCCTAAAGCCATTTTTTTACTTGCTCTTAATAAGTAGTCCTGTTTTGGCTAGAGATGTGGATTGTGCATATTGCTGTTTTAGAAAATAACCACAAAGTTTCAGTCCAGGATGGAGAAAAATCCATGAGATTTTATTAGATCCAGACCTTTGTAACTTGTGTATTCTCTTCTAACATTTGATCCTTGGTGCTTTTCTATAATTATCTGCTTGCCTATATACTTTATTTTGCCTACAGCAATCTATCTATTCATTCTTGTTCCATCCATTCTATATCATTTTAATTCACCTAATATCTGGAATTTCTAAACAGATAGTTACTTAAAATATTAAAAATGTAGAATAAAAACCATAAAATATTAAGGAGTCCTGGAAGAGAAAAAAAATATAGAAGCTACAATCTCAGTATAACATAGAACTTAAATTATTTTTGTTTAGGAACTGATTTTAAAACTACCCAGGAGAAGAAAAATGTCTTAGCCAGACACAAAGAGACATCAATATGTACATTAGTCATGCCTCCAAAAGGACAAGCAAGCTTTTATTTTTTTCAAAAAAAATTAAGGAGCAAATGGTTTATTGAAGCTCTGGAAACTGCGGTATATTTTTAGAAGGCTGCATGATGACTTATGGTAACATAAGGTACAGCTTTTTTTCTGCTTGATAGCTTGGGTTTTTTTTATTTGAAGACCTTTCAAACTATATGCTTCTATCAGTTTTCTAAGTCGTGGCTAATTTTTAAAGTCAGTAGATGAGTTCAGCTTACAAAATCCACACATATCTAGGTGAGACTGCAGACATATTTCCTTGAGACATTTTGCCCTTGGGATTTGAGTGTTAATTTATGATTGATGTGCACTGTAGCACAGTGTGACTTATTTATTTTTTTTCTTTCCCTCTTCTTCATGCATATATTAACTGTTAATAAGACAATAGAAAGACCTTTTACACCAACATAAATGGCAGTGTAAATTATGGTAATGGATTCTCCATTACTTTAAAAATATTAGATATGCTGGTTTTATTCCTCATTTCTCTCCAGGCTTATGTCTGGGTGGCACTATCCCAGACAACCTGATGTGTGACTTGGGGAGCCTCGTAGACTTACAATTGCCTCCTTGAAGAGTTTGTGATGCATCTTCATGTGGTGCACCCATTGCACCCTTTTCTGCATCGTGAGGCCCTGTGCTCAATCACTCACACCCTGCCCATATCCTGCTTGGATTACTGCAGCACACTCTACATGGGATTACCCCTAAATAATATTTGGAAGCCACAATTAGTCCAGAACAAGATGGTATGGACAAATATCTGTGGAGATTCTCAATCATTCTAGGTCATGGTTATCCCCAAAGGCGCTTTTCCCAAAAGGAAACTAGATTTTCTTGGGTTTTTTCCCCTCTTTTTAAAGCATTTCACTTCTCAACAAGAAACCTTCTTCAATTCTAAAAGTTAGAACAGTTAGAACTGAAGAAGTTTCTTGGATGAGAAGAGAAATATTTTTAATGAAAAAAAAACCCCAAGAAAGTCCAGTTGCCTTTTGGAAAAAGCACCTTTGAGGCAATGGCATGAACACTTTTGGACTGACTGTTGGTCTGTTTCTGAGTGCAATTCAAGGTGTTGGTTATTACCTTTAAAGCCCTTTGTGGCATGGGTCCAGTAGATCCATGGAAACATCTTTTCCCAATGGAATTGGCCTTCCCAACTCATGCTAACATAAGGGACCTGCTGTGGATTCCATCACAGCAGGAAATTTTGGCTAGTGAGATCCAGAAAATGAACCTTTTTGACCATAGCTCCTGTCCTTTATATCTTATACCTATAATTTTTTTAAATGAATAAATAAATAAAATAAATCTTGCTACAAGACATATGATCTGTCCACTCTTTTTTACCCTTCAGGAAAAAAAGACTTAATATCTGGCTATTCTAGGGGCATAGAGCTCTGAAGGAGAAACTGTTGGGTGGTGGAGGTGATTTGTACACTGACAGGGAAGGCACCCTCACTTCTCCAAACCCTCCTTTTTGGATTTGTTTTAATGTTTGTAATTTTAATCTGATTTTATATTTATAAATGTTGGATATTTATGTGTTTTATTTTGCTCTGCCACTCAGAATCATCTTGAACACAAGATGAATGGTAAATAACGTTGATAAATAGCTAGTTGATAAATAGCTAATAGTTAGACAGACAGACATTGACTGACTGACTGACTGACTGACAGATAGACAGACAGATACAGGCAGACTGACAGACAGACACAGGCAGACAGACAGGTAGACAGGCAGACAGATGGAGTAAGTATGTTACTATAGATGTTATAGGTCCTATTTTGCTCTCTTAATAATTTTCAGGATGAATTATAGTATTTTAAGAGTCTAGAAGCATGATGACAAACCTGTGGCACGGGTGCCACAGGTGGCACAAAGAGCCATCTTGCTGGGCACACAGGCTGTAGGCCAACTTACCTCAAGTTGAGCATGCACATGTGATTGCGCATGCACACATGCGTGATTGCAGAGACCCAGCTGGTCTTTGGGCATCCGCTGTGCATGCACGCTATTGCAGCAGGAAATCTAACTGGTCTTTGTTGCTCTCCTGCGCATGATTGCTTATGTTTGCATGAGTGCATTTGTGCAGTGCATGCATGTGCAGATGGAACAGGTGTATATTCAGTGCATGTGGAAAAGCTGCACACAAGTGCAGATGGCACATGCAAAGCACGTACTTTTCAGCACTCAGTAAGTAAAAGGTTCGCCTAAACACTGGTCTAGAAGATCTTTCCAATCAGACCCAATTTTATAGTGCTGCTTTTTCCATTAGCCTTTTTTTTTTCCTGCTACTAATGTTGGTTGATTTTTTTTTAAGATTAGTTGAAATACAGATAGTCCTTGATTTACAATGGTTCATTTAATGACTGTTCAAAGTTACAATGGCACTGGAAAAAGCGACTTGTGCCTGTTTTTCACGCTTACGACCATTGCAGCATCCCCATGCTCACATGATCAAAATTCAGATACTTGGCAACTGGTTCATATTTATGACAGTTGCAATGTCCTGGAGTCATATGATGACCTTCTGGTGACCTTCTTGGTGACCTTCTGACAAGCAAAGTCAATGGGGAAGTCAGATTCACATAATGTGTTACTAACTTAACAACTTCATTTAACAACTGTGGTAAGAAAGGTCCTAATATGGGGCAAAACTCATTTAATAAATCTTTCACTTAGCACCACAAATTTTGGGCTCAATTGTGGTTGTAACTTGAGGACTACCTGAAAGAACAATCACGTATGAGGAACTTGTTTCTATCGTACAGTTGATTGTATGATTTACATCATCTAAAATGTGCAGAAATGCCCTCCTCTTCCCCACACCTTTTGATCAGGTTTCATAAATGCAAATGTTGTCATGCATCTGGACCTGATATGTACAACAATTCTGTTGCCAGTTGATAAATTTATATAGATAAACAACTTTAGCTCCATGCAGTGTATTAAATTAAACTTGCTTTTATTGATACCAATGAATAAAAACAACACTGCAGACTTAAATGACATTGTTGCAAAAATACATTATCTATCCAGAATATATCTTTGTTAGAATGTGATGCTTATTTTAATCTTCCAGCTATATATATTCTATATATATTCCTCTTGCTTTCAAATATAGCTTATTTTTATAGGAAGCCATCAAACTTGGGTCCCTTATCTTGTCTTCATGAACTCACTGGAGAGCAGTATTGATATCTTCCTTTAAATCTCCTCGTCAGAATATGGGATGGTTTGAAAGTGTATTATTAGACTCTTCAAATTGCCCAATATCAGAAGTGAGTTTCCATCCTTTAACTTGAATACCAATTATCAGTAGAAAAATTAAAATGGAATAGACAATCAGGATTCCCAGTTTCTGTTTCTTTTTATATTAATAATTAGTAAACCAGAAAAATAAAATGAGAGAGGTAAACGGAAGATACATATGTCTCTGTTTTTCTTTCCTAGACACCATTATTAACCATCACTTGTCAGAAAAAGAAATATTGGATAGGATATTTGGAGAAGTGGAGATATTGATATGGATCTCTGGGGACTGGTATGGCATACTGTAAATAGATTTCCTCCTTGGCTTAGAAATTTATCTGAAACACAGAAAACCAAGGGCTTTAACAGCTCACCTCTAATTTGAAGTATTTTTTCTTTTTATGAGATGCCAAAGTCCTTGCTGTTATTGGAGAACTTTATAAGCAATTCTACTTGCAGTGGGCAGTTCCACTCTATAAATTTAACATTCAAGCTTTAGGCCGAGGGCTCGTATAAAGAGACAGAAATAGATGCTAATCGGAAGGCACATATGATGCTTTTTTTTTGTTAGTTGAAAAGTCTAGGATTCAAGGTTAGGTGTCATAAAATTTAGTGTTCTTAAAAAATTATTGCAACATCTACAAGGTATTCAACAACACAAATATATTAGGTTACAAACCAAATGAGTTGAATGCCAGTAGGAATTCATGACCCTTTCTTTCCATCCTCAATACTGGAAGTTGTAGTTCATTGTAGAGTTATATTTCATAGGGTTTTGATAGGTAAGAGAATAGCTATCCAATCAAATTCTTCTAACAATTCATAAGTCACATCTGATTTGATTGGATAGCTATTTACCTATCAGGTATCTTATCTTAGTGCCAAGTGTCAAGTGGTTGACACCAGGCTAGAAAGCAGAAAGCATTGACTTATAGTCCACCTAGGTATGAAAACAGACTGTATGGCTTTGGGACAGTCACTCTAACTCAGCCCAGTTCATCCCACAGGATTATTGATGTAGGGAAAACAGAAGGAGGAAAGAGTGTTGCTATGTTTTCAACCTTAAATTATTTATTAAAAAATATATAGTTGGATAATAGTATCTTTTAAAAAGCTATTATTGAATCCAATGTTAAGTACATGGATAAAATAAAAATCAAATGAAGCAGAAATATAAACAGAATTTATATATGTGAGTATGTGTGTGTGTGTCAAAAGAACTTTAAATTCTGAAAGCTAGTCAGAAAAACAACACTTTCATTACTCTCTGGCTTTTGATTAGTATGGGGAACATCTGTATTTCAGCAGGAAACTTATTCCAGAGGTCAGATTTTGACATGAAAACATCTGCTTCATGATATATGTAGAACTCACACTGCTAAAATGACTCTACCCCTTCAGCACTTGAGCTGCCAGTTCTCCAGAAGTCATTCCAGGAAGATTCAAGGTAATGGGGTTATGAGTTACTAAGACATCAGACATCATACTTCCAAAACAGGTAACACTGATACAGCAATCACAGCTGATTAAAGACACCTTTCCCCTAGTCCTATGCTCTCCTTCTGATCTTAGTTGGATCCTTAAAAATGCAATAGCAATGTGAAATCACAAACTGCTCCTCTGAGAGCAATGCAACTCCTATCAGCACCAGTGGAGAAGATTATCAATCACCAAGTGGTTTCAAATGAAAAGTGCTCTATCATGTTGGGATTTAATTTCAACTTGTTTTGTCCAATCTAATCTGTTATGCTTTCCAGACATTTGAAAAATATACCACATGCATAAAGCTGTTAGTCTTACCAAGATAGGCTCAGGATCCAGATCAAAGATCGGTGAACTGGTGTAAAAATCCCATGTTTTTTATTTGACAAAATTAGTGGACCAGAGGAATGTTGTTGATATAATTTATTTGGACTTTAGTAAGGCATTTGATAAAGTAGACCATAACCTACTACTTGATAAAATAGAAAAATGTGGGTTAAACAGAATCACCACCAGATGGATTCATAACTGGCTGGCCAACTGCACTGAACGTGTAGTCATCAATAGAACTGCATCTACAAGGAGGGAGTATGCATTTGGGTACCCAATGGCTCTGTTTAGGCCCAGTACTCTTCAACATCTTCATCAATGATTTGGATGAGGGATTAGATGGGGAATTCATCAAATTTATCAGATGATACCAAGCTAATAGGAATAGCCAACACTCCAGGAGATAGGCTTAGGATACAGAAAGATATTGACAGATTTGAACATTGGCTGCTATCTAACAAAATGAAATGCAATGATGAAAAAATGAGGTTCTACATTTAGGCAAGAAAAACAAAATGCACAGGTACAGTATATGTGATGCCTTTCTCAATAGTAGTAACTATAGAAGGATCTTGGAGTCTTAGTGGACAATCATTTAAATATGAGCCAGCAGTGGGCTGCAGCTGCCAAAAAAGCCAACACAGTTATAGACTGCATAAATAGAGGGATAGAAATAAGATCACGTGAAGTGTTAACACCACTTTATAATGCCTTGATAAGGCCACACTTGGAATACTGCATCCAGTTTTGGTTGCCATGATATAAAAAAGATGTTGAGACTCTAGAAAGAGTGCAGAGAAGAGCAACAAAAATGATTAGGGGATTAGAGTCTAAAGCATATAAAGCAGGGGTCCTCAAACAACGGCCCGCGGGACGCATGCGGCCCGCGGAGCACATTTACCCGGCCCGTGACATCCAAGCCATTCCCCCCCTCTTTCCGCCCCTCTCCTCCAGCAGCCTGTCTGTTCTGCTTGGGGGTGGGCGGACACAGCGCATGCTTGCGCTGGCAAGTGGCTGGATTGCCAGTGCAAGCATGCGCTCTGTCTGCCCTGGCCTGAGGAGGAGGAAGCACCGTACCCATTCCCGTTCCCGCCGCCGGGCTTGAGAGCTGCCTTCTGCGGTAAAGTAAGACTGCAGAAGGCCAAGCGAAGCCACCATCAGGCCGGGGGCGGCGGCGGGGCGGCGGCTGTGGGTGGGGTGGGAGCAGCGGGGCGGGGGCAGCCCGGCAGGCCAGCACTCCCGGCCGGTCTCTGTGACAATGCGGCCGGCCTCCTCCTTGTATCCCGCCTCCTCAGGCCAGGGTGAGTGGGGGCCCGTCAAGCCGCACTGCCGCTCATGGAGCTGCCTCCGCCGGTGGCTCTCGGCTCCCCTGAGCCAGGCAAAGCGGCTCTAGCGTCTAGCGGTGGTCGGCTGAGCCCCGCCGCTCCCTCCGTGCCCCCGCCGCCACCACTCAGAGGAGGCAGCTCCATGAGCAGCAGTGCAGCTTGACCGGCCCCCACTCGCCCTGGCCTGAGAAGGAGGAGGCGGGATACAAGGAGGAGAGGAGGAGGCTGGCCCCATTGTCACGGAGACCGGCCGGGGGTGCTGGCCTGCCGGGCTGCCCCCGCCCCGCCGCTCCCGCCCCGCCCACAGCC